>JAGWEN010000791.1:0-55945 GCA_018703685.1 Orius laevigatus
GAAAAAGGGAAGAAAAAAACAGGTTTTTTTCCTTCTAAAAGTGAGATTTACATAAAGAGTACGTCATGCAATATAAATCACAAAAAAGTAAACTATTTTCGGATTTAATGGTATCCTCCATAAAAACATTTTTTGTCCTTTCAATTTACAATTCAATCTTTATGCGTTTCTGTGATTTAAGACTCTTTCGGAGGAACGAGTCATTTGGGGCGTAGCCGTTTATGTTTTATGTGTGTTCGACCATGAGGGGTCAATACGGCACGACCCTCACGTTTAATACACAGGCCTCCCTTTTAAGTTACGACAAATTTTTCCCAATAAAATCTGTATTCCGGGCCATAGGGAGGACGACAGTTGTCCTGATATATTGGACCCTTCGGTAAGGATATAGAGATGAAAAGAGGGAGGAAATTATTTTTTTAGCTCCGACAAGATGCGTTATGGCATCCAGAAGGGCTTTCAGACGTTTTTTTCGTCTTTTCACATAAAACTAATGCATTTTTGCTTCATATAGTAAGGTAGAGTTTTGGCCAGTTAGGCGCAGGTTTTGGGAGGTTTGGGACGATTGGTAGGTATGGCAGGTATGAAAAGCATGGGAAGGATGACATGGATGGAAAGGATGGCAGGGATGGCTGGGATGGCTGGGATGGCTGGGATGGAAGGGATGGAAGGGATGGCAGGGATGGCTGGGATGGCTGGGATGGCTGGGATGGCTGGGATGGCTGGGATGGCTGGGATGGCTGGGATGGCGGGGATGGCGGGGATGGCGGGGATGGCGGGGATGGCGGGGATGGCGGGGATGGCGGGGATGGCAGGGATGGCAGGGATGGCAGGGATGGCTGGGATGGCTGGGATGGCTGGGATGGCTGGGATGGCTGGGATGGCTGGGATGGCTGGGATGGCTGGGATGGCTGGGATGGCTGGGATGGCTGGGATGGCTGGGATGGCTGGGATGGCTGGGATGGCTGGGATGGCTGGGATGGCTGGGATGGCTGGGATGGCTGGGATGGCTGGGATGGCTGGGATGGCTGGGATGGCTGGGATGGCTGGGATGGCTGGGATGGCTGGGATGGCTGGGATGGCAGGGATGGCAGGGATGGCAGGGATGGCAGGGATGGCAGGGATGGCAGGGATGGCAGGGATGGCAGGGATGGCAGGGATGGCAGGAATGGTAAGGATGGTAAGGACCGGCCAAATCTTCTGAACCTTCCAGACCGCCCAATACCTGCCAAAACCCACCCAAGCTACCTGGTCTGGTGGGTCTTTTAAATTTGGTTGGTTTTTTCACGTTTGGTCGGTATTGGGAGATTTGGAGGAAGAGATCCAAGGGCATTTACATTTTGTCCAATAAAAAATCGAATTCCGTCAACGTATTCAAAATTTCATTATAGCCCCAGAAAAATATCCAATTCGACACACGAGAGGAAAAAAAAATTTACAATATGGACATCTCTGATGAAAATATAAGGGGAGAAACGGAAGGTTGTATCGAGGGTGACAATGGAATAAAACCCGGGTCCACTTGCCAATTGAATCAAGACGAGAATTTGTTTATGCAAAGTTGGAATCTCGGGGTAGACGGGCAAGAGAGAGAGAAAAAAAGGGTGGACGTATGTGGGGAGAAAGGCCCTCCGTCCCTATTATTCCGCCTTTACGTCGTCGGACAAAAGGAAGTTAGGGGTGCCGGCCCAGCTTGGCACTTCCTGAGGAAAAAACTTCCGCAGGGTCAACGAAAAGTGAAGGGAGAAAAACGGGCTTCCCTTGATTGAGAGACTTCCAGAGGGTTAATAAACCAAAAGCTTATCAAACCTCAAAGTTTATGACAGTCTGAAAATGACATAAAACGAGATTGCTTTCAAATTAATTTTTTTTTAAATTCTAAAGGGGTCACTATCCTTTTTAGTTGATTTGGACATTTTTTCGCTAGCAAAAGTTTCAAAACTAGGTTATTAGTCAAGATTTGTATATGGGTTATGGTACTAAAATATTCAGTGTCGGCCAAGGGTTGACAAGTGGGAGTAATCCTGAGATTTATAGGAGTGTAATGGGTGCTGTGGGAGGACTCGTCGTTTTTAAGACCCCTTTCTGTTTACGCCTTCCCTAAACACGTTTTATACATAGATTACGTCAAATTTACGATAATTTCGACGGATTCTGGGGGAGAAGGAATCCGGGTCGTAAAATTCTTTTCGATCCGATTGATTTGAAAGGGGATGGTAAAATGCTGGGCTCGAATTTCTAGGGATGACGCCATAAAAGTGGATTTACCCGGACCGATAACTTCGGGGCCATTTACTTTCCTACCTGTTGTGACTCCAATCTTGTTTATTGTGTAACATGATCTCGTTTTTTCGGATTACCCGTTATTTACGAGTTCGGGGAGGAAAACTAAAGGGGTTATGATTTTGTGAGGGGTTGGAAGGGGCTGCTGATGAGTGCTATTCACTCTCGCGCCCTCGGGCCCCTGAATATATTACGCGAGGACCTCTTTATGGCTTTACAACTCGCCTTTATGATGAGTTTAAATTTTCTGCCAAGTTCGGAGCGGAGGCCGACCTCAGGGCGGAAAACGGGATTCATTACATGTAATAAAACGATCGTAAAATCAAATAGATCGACCGTTTACAGAAAATTTATTCTGCAAAGAATGAACGGGTTTATGGCCCGAAGGAGTTTGATCGAGGTCCAGTGGTTCGATGAATAATCGTCTCCATGGTAAAAATGAGGAGGAACCGCTTTCTCAAATATTTGAGGCTCTGCAGACCCCTGCTCTCCACTACCTATTCATCCACTAATCACCTTGATCCTCCCCCACATCCTTGCAACCTCCCCTCTAGCTCCCCATAGCTCTCCCAAACTCCTTTCCCTACTCTGAACCTTTTATATCTTCTCCTACTCTCCCATCACCTTCCTGCCCTCCTCCATCATCCCCCAACATCCCCCCTAGTTCTCCAATCTCTCCCCAACCATTTACCACCTCTCCTTGAAGCTCCACCACATCCTCTCAACCTCAGAGTAGCTCCCCAGATCCCCTCCCTTTCCTACCCACCTTCATTCTCCTTCCCCACATCCCTCCAACATCCCCCAAGCTCCCCAACTCCCCTCCCTACCTTCGGTCGTTTACCACCTCCTCTACCATCCTCAACCCCCTACAGCCTCCCTACATCCCCCATGATACTCAAGCTACCAAACTTACTCCCTCACCCTTACTCGTTTACCACCTCCGGCCACTATCCCATCGCCTTCCTTACCATCCTCTACCCTCCCCTTCATCCTCCCTACCTCCCATCTAACACCCCCAATGCCCTTTCCTACCCTCAACCTTATACTACCTCCTCCCTCTCTCAAATCACCTCCCCTACCCTCCACGACCCTCCCGCTTCCGGTCATTTTGACCCTTAGGTCTCTGCTTGACCCCTTCCCAAAACTGCCTTTTTGGCGAAAATCCAATAACTTAAAGTTAATTTTTTTATATATAACAATTTACATTTTATGTTGTAACATCTTTTTTGTTTTTCATCTTCTCCCCCTTGTTCCAGGCGTTCCGATCGAGATTGAGCGGCCATCTTGGCTGTAAGAAAACTTTTGGAAGAAAGTTTGAGCACTTTTCATTGTGATATTAAGGAGCGCGCTTTTCCTCCCCCATCCCTTTACCACCCCCTACCACGTCATACCTTCCCCTCGTACGTCAGAAAAGAAAAAGGTGGGGGAAAACATCACAACCCTTTTCTCACAAGAATTTAGACTTCAAAAATATTTTTATAAATAAAAGTGTTTGTCCGGTTTTGAGGGAGGAAGTAAACTGGACAGTAAAAGGATTCTTTGGGTTATCCCTTTATAAAAACGACTGCAATCTCAAGCTTATCTCTGTTTGTGCCAGAGCCTTTACTGTTATAGAGTAGGGTCTGAGTGTTTCTGTGGGGCGAGGAGTCTTAAATTTCATTAAGAGGAAGGCTAAGAGGTGGCGCCCTACACATAAATCCGTGCTGAACCCCTCTTCCCGGTTACAAATGAATGGGAGGGGTTGGCGTGTTAACAGGGTGACCATGGGTCAATTAGACCCCCCCTTCTCTTCGAAACCCCCCTCTTCCTACCGGGTTAACACTCCTATTAGTACCGGACACTGGCCCTTAGTTTGCATTCTACCCTCATCCCCCCTTTCTTCTCTCCTTTATCCCCTTTAATCCACTGGATCTCGCAATCAATTTGAACAAAACAAATCTCAAATCTTCACAGATTTCACGGACATTCAATTCCACCCTCCATTATTACCTCTGGTTAAATCTATTGATATGTGCCAAGCACAGAATTGTGCCACATACATACTAAACCATGGCTAAACCTGTTGACATGTGCCAAGCACGGAATTGGCGCCATATACGTAGAATGTCATACTGAGTATATCTGGATGCTACAGTATAATTGATCATCTCTCCAAAAAGAGAAGCTCCAATCACTATCTTAAGTAAGCCTGTTGTTATGTTCCTAGCACTTTATTGTGCCATATACGTAGAATGTCATACTGAGTATACCTCGATGCTACAGTATAATTGATCATCTCTCCACAAAGAGAAGCTCCAATCACTATCGTAGCTAAGCCTGTTGTTATGTTCCTAGCACTTCATTGTGCCATATACGTAGAATGTCATACTGAGTATACCTGGATGCTACAGTATAATTGATCATCTCTCCACAAAGAGAAGCTCCAATCACCATCGTAGCTAAGCCTGTTGTTATGTTCCTAGCACTTCATTGTGCCATATACGTAGAATGTCATACTGAGTATACCTGGATGCTACAGTATAATTGATCATCTCTCCAAAAAGAGAAGCTCCAATCACTATCTTAAGTAAGCCTGTTGTTATGTTCCTAGCACTTTATTGTGCCATATACGTAGAATGTCATACTGAGTATACCTGGATGCTACAGTATAATTTTATTGATCATCTCTCCAAAAAGAGAAGCTCCAATCACTATCTTAAGTAAGCCTGTTGTTATGTTCCTAGCACTTTATTGTGCCATATACGTAGAATGTCATACTGAGTATACCTGGATGCTACAGTATAATTGATCATCTCTCCACAAAGAGAAGCTCCAATCACTATCGTAGCTAAGCCTGTTGTTATGTTCCTAGCACTTCATTGTGCCATATACGTAGAATGTCATACTGAGTATACCTGGATGCTACAATATAATTTATCATCATCTTCACAAAGAGGAGCTCCAAACACCATCGTCGCTAAACCTGTTGACATGTTCCAAGCACTTTATTGTGCCATATACGTAGAATGTCATACTGAGTATACCTGGATGCTATAGTATTGATAGCATCAATCAAATGAGCCCACCCAAAATCCTGATGCTGTCAGGAGTCACTAGATGGTTGTAAACTTCAAATTAGACCGAATTTAGCTATTAAATTATTGATTCTATAAGGTTAGATATGTTGACAGGCTGCTATCTACGACAGTAATGCTATTACCAAGGGTTTCTCGAAAGGGGGAGGTTAACTGCATGGGAATATTGTTAAAGTACACAGAGAGGGTAAAGGTAACGCATATGTTTAGAGCCCTATTTTACATACAACCACATAAACTTGTCCTTTAAAAGGAGACAGAGAGAAAAAAGTGTTTATTTGAAATAGAAGGGATTCTGGAGAGTTGGGTCTTAGGATTAACGGTTGAGTAAAAGGAAAAGCTTTAGAGCTTTTTAAAGCCACCCTAGCAACCCTTCCATACCCTGAGGGATTACCGAGTGGGAAGGGTCTCTTAATCAGCTTGAGGGCCTTCCGATCATCTTGAATCAACATTTACCGATATTAAAACGGAAGTTTGAGGAAAACAGCGTAAAATGTCTCCGGACGTTTTGGTTTAAACAAAATGTCCCTTACGGTATTTCTCGAACTCTCCCTCAGGGTGAGAAGCCCTAAGAGGGTTTGATTGTCTAAATCAGATCAAAAATAGTTGAAGGCTAGAAGGGAAGGTGACCCTTGGGAAAACGGACGGCTGCAAGGGTCTATTGTCCTCAACTTCCCTTCATTTAAAACATTTTCACAATTTAACAAAAATCCTCCAAATTCTCACGTCTTTAATAAGAAATGAGTCTCCGAGTATCACTTAGTGGGAGTCCGATGACGTTTCTTTTAAACATTTACAGCTAGAGAGGAGATACTCAAGGGACTGACCTCAATCAGAGGGCTATTGAATCTTCCCCCATCCACTCAAGGAGGGCCCAACAGAAAAATACTGGGCACTTGGACAACCATCATTGCGCTCTATTTATTCCCCAAGAGGAGACTTCCGAATCCAATAAAAGATAATGCGCTAATAAATAAAAGAATGGATAAAATACGTGATAAAATTGCTTTATTTGATGTGCCAACAATGATTTTGGTAGGACAGGTGGGTCAACTAAGATTGCCATTTGGATGCTAATAGGATAAGAACTACTTCAATCATGGTATCATCAAGGTATCATCATCATCACGTATCGCCCACGTGTCGTCCTTATCGGATTGATAGTTTCCAATCATTGCTCAATACTGAAGCTTGAGGGTTTGCGATTTGGCAGCGTTTTTGCTTGTTTTTGTTTTGATGGTTGATAAGTCGGTGAGGGTGGTTTTACGTTTTAAGGGCGGACGATTTTGTTCCGTCACATAAAAAGAGACCCCCCGAACCACGGTGTAACTAAGCTTCTCCCTCTTAAAAGGACTTAAGTGTATTTAAGGGAATTAAGAGGAGTCTCTTAAAACAACCTCAGGGCCCTTTCGCCTTTTCTCCCCATATTAAATCTTAAATATTTCCCGGAAGGTTTCCCACCGGCCCACGCGTGCGGGGAGGAGTCATACGCGATGTTTCTAAAAGGGGAATCTTGTTTTCCTAATGTAAATATAAAATGGAAACGTTTGCCCCTAAGGGGGAAGATCGAGAGAAAACATGTTTTAATTATAAATGCCTACATTAACGGAAAAGCGAAATTTTAAACAAAAAGTTATCGACCTTTCAGGAGCGTAAGTTTTTTTCCCTTAAGGAGAGCTTTCCGACCCATTTCCCGCGAATGACAGGCCTCCTGAGAAGACGGATAGTTCCGTTTGTCCTCTTAATTGGAGGCCCTTTTTCCCCCTCTTTCGGATCACTAAATAGCCTCACTTCCGTGCACTTTATGCCCTCATTTTTCATAAAGAGGACTCCCTAATGTTTTTTATTCCGGAAAATAAACCGTATAAGACCGCAATTCGATATAAAAGCGTTCAATTGCCCGGTGAATCGACAATGAAAAAAATATAAATCGCAAAAAATGAAAAGAGGGGCTTCAAAATCGTGAAAAAAGGCTCAAATTCAAAGTCCAAAGATAGAGATATTTTTGGACAATTTAGGACAGTGGTTCCCGAACTGGGGGGCGTAAGGTGTCCCGGTGGGAGGGGGGGGGGCAAGCTCAAGATGCAAATATTCCCAAAAATTCGTGAAAAACCTCAAAATCAACATTTGTAAAGCCTAATTTTTGTCAAAAAACCTTGAAATCAACATTTATGAAGCCTAATTTTCATCAAAAAACCTCAAAATCAACATTTGTAAATCCTAATTTTCGACAAAAAAACCTCGAAATCAACATTTAAAAAGCCAAATTTTCGTGAAAAACCTCAAAATCAACATTTGTAAATCCTAATTTTCGTCAAAAAAAACCTCAAAATCAACACTTATAAAGCCTCATTTTCGTCAAAATCCCTCATAATCAACATTTAAAAAGCCAAAATTTCGTGAAAAACCTCAAAATCAACATTTGTAAAGCCCAATTTTGGTTAAAAAAAACCAAAATCAACATTTATGAAGCCTAATTTTTGTCCAAAAACCTCAAAATCAACATTTGTAAAGCATAATTTTCGTCAAAATCAAAATTTATGATGCCTAATTTTCGTCCAAAAAACCTCAAAATCAACATTTTAAAACCCAAATTTCCTTCAAAAACTTCAAAGTAACATTCAGAATATTTGGGGGGGGGGGCGCACTGTGAAAAAGTTTGGGAACATCCAAATTCCATGGATGGTACCTCGATGGCACCTCGATCCCCTTAATACGTCATCACCTACTTGGCCTTCCCCCACCACCCCCTAACATCCATTAGTCTATTAATCATCTTTGAGCCAGCGTTTTCCTTTTCCAAATGGTAATATTTCACCAAAAAAGTGTATACTGTATACTCAAAGGGTTTTCTAGGTCCAGCACAGGCTTTTTTGGTTCTTAAGACAATTTCGATCTCGTTTCTTGGTACCAAAGGAGCTGAAAATGAAGATAAGAAGGGATGGAACAAAGGAAGATCCCACATAATAGATTTGTAGGTCCAAGAAAACAATAGAGGTAATTAGCAAGGGACATAGGGGCCTTGAGGAGAAATGCGGGCCCTTTTCCCTTTATTATTGATGTTAGTTTTCTTCGAGTTTGGTGCACAAATCACGTGTGAGGACGGGGGCAGAAGGAAGAAAACCCAACGAAAAGGGAAGAACTTTCACTCCCTTCCTTTCCCAACAAACAACTTCATTAATACCTTTTCTCTAGACAAACCTCTCTAATTCAGGCCTGACCTGAACGTTTTAAAGAAGAAAGGAATCTCAAGGGGTGGGTTTAACTTGAACCAAAATCAAAGGGCTTTGAAACTCGAAAAGCCCTTATTAGATCTGTATGAATTAAAGATCTTACGTCTTCTGCGGTTTATTAAAACATTGTTATCAAAAAAATGTTTTTTTATAGTTAAAAGTGAAGAAAAAAAATCCAAATGATTTATGAAATGTCGTAAAAGACACGAGGGTGGGTTACAATTTAAAACTCCCTTCTGAATGTCGACGGCCAATAAAAATAATCCTTAGGAAATTTACTATGAAGGGCATTAACTTTGAAAGAAGGGAGTCCTAAGGTTAGAGGGTATGGAAAAACGTGGAGGGGGGTAAATGTGGGAAGCAACATTGAATTATTCATGGGAAGAAAAGGGGTAAGGCTAGAAGTCTCGAGGCAAAGGGGACTCCCGGAGTTCCTAGATCAAAGACTTCAATTTCCTTCCCTTGAAATATGAGGCCCCATCGTGAAAAATGACAGGTTTTACGTTAACGAAGAGCCTGAGTCTGATATATCATTAAAAACTCAATATATGCTTTTTAAAGGATTTTTTATCGTCTTGGGGGAAGTTTTCAACTATTTTATCGTCTGGAAAAGACAAATGGTTGCTTTTCGATTCCTTGTTATTTCCTTCATGTTAATTCACTGGATTAATATTTACATGGTGAAAATAGGAGTCACGTTTGTACTAGGAAAAGGGATTTTCTTTGAGTGAGGAGAAAGAGGGAAGTTATAATTGGGAAGCGTAGAGAAAAGGGGAGTGTTACAATATTGACTTGTAAAATTGACGTTAAGGTGAAAGGGCAATTACAACTCTGTTTACTCGCTAACCTCTCAAAGATCTCTTCATTATTAAGCAGGCGGGCTTAACTTTGCCAATCTTGAGACATGCATTCGACTAGGAGGATGTCAAGGATTCAATTTTATTCATCCATGTTGTCAATTTTGATTGCTTAAATGGGAAGGTTTGCCTTTCTCGGTCCTGGATGCAAGGCCAAAAAGGTGATTCTACATCAAAAAATAATAGTTGACATGTGTCCGAGCGTTTCTTCCAATCAAATGTCAAAATCTACAATAAGGCTATTGATTTCTATGTAAAATTGCACGAGGAATCCGATTATATCAATTAAAAAATTCTAGGACCAATATTTTTCGAGTTATCGCTAAAAAACCGCTTTTGGAACTAAGTAAACTACCCCAGGAAAAATCTTTTCGTCAAAAACAACATTATATTCGTACTCAGCACACAAAAAAACTTGTAGATATTACATTTTAACATGATTAAAAAATAATTTTTTTAGGTGATTGCTTGATAAAATTTAATATCTATAGGTTTTTTGGGGTGCTGAGTACTAATACAATGTTATTTTTGACGAGAACATTTTTCCTGGGGTAGTTTACTTAGTTCCAAAAGCGGTTTTTTAGCGATAACTCAAAAAATAATCGTCCCAGAATTTTTAAATTGATTCCATCGGATTTCTTGTGCAATTTTACATTAAAATCAATATCTTTTTTGTCGAGTTCGAAAATTTTTTATTGTGACCTCAAGAGGGTACTACCCCCAATAGCCAGATTTTTAACATTTTTTTTTTACAAGAAAAGACCCATTTTAGCTAGATTTTAAAATTCTTTTATATAAATCTTTTATACATATAAGACCCGTCTTTTAGGTAAGACACTTCTTTTATATAAGTCACGTCTTTTATACAATACACGTCTTTTATACAATACACGTCTTTTATATAAGTCACGTCTTTTATATAAGTCACGTCTTTTATACAATACACGTCTTTTATATAAGACACGTCTTTTATGTAAGACACGTCTTTTATATAAGACACGTCTTTTATATAAGACACGTCTTTTATATAAGACACGTCTTTTATATAAGACACGTCTTTTATATATGACACGTCTTTTATATAAGACACGTCTTTTATATGAGACCCGTCTTTTATATGAGATCCGTCTTTTATATAAGACCCGTCTTTTATATAAGGCACGTCTTTTATATAAGGCACGTCTTTTATATAAGTCACGTCTTTTATATAAGTCACGTCTTTTATTCTATATAAGGCACGTCTTTTATATAATACACGTCTTTTATATAATACACGTCTTTTATATAATACACGTCTTTTATATAATACACGTCTTTTATATAAGACACGTCTTTTATATAAGACACGTCTTTTATATAAGACACGTCTTTTATATAAGACACGTCTTTTATATAAGACACGTCTTTTATATGAGACCCGTCTTTTATATGAGATCCGTCTTTTATATAAGACCCGTCTTTTATATAAGGCACGTCTTTTATATAAGGCACGTCTGTTATTTAAGTCACGTCTTTTATATAAGTCACGTCTTTTATTGTATATAAGGCACGTCTTTTATATAATACACGTCTTTTATATAAGACACGTCTTTTATATAAGACACGTCTTTTATATAAGACACGTCTTTTATATAAGACACGTCTTTTATATAAGACACGTCTTTTATATAAGGCACGTCTTTTATATAAGGCACGTCTTTTATATAAGGCACGTCTCCCGTCTTTTATATATGACCCAGGACTAAATTGTTCAATCGTTATAAAGTATATTTGAATTTTAGGCGTGAAGCCGCAATGATTTGAGCGTTGAATTGGTAAAAAGAAGGGAAAAAAGGCGCATAAGTGAGTATAAGCGGTTTTATCTCGGAGTGAGGGGAGCCCATCCGTCATCGCTCATCGTCCCCCCACTCGACAAAGTCGAAGGGTGTTGATCTTGAGGGAATTCCCTTTTTACAGCCCGGAATTAAAATTAGCCGCCTTCCGATTTGCATGAAGTAATGGGGAATCTTCCCGGCTCTGTACACACAATCTCTGTATTATTATTACGTTACCCTCCCTTGTTCTCCATTTTTTGAAAAGCCTACAATTCAATTTATGAGGGAATCACAGGGCAATTCGGATGGTTTTCTCATCGGGTAAAAACCATTAGGAAAACATGTTTCCTAAGCAGATGCAGTAAACAAGAGTTAGTGATAAATATGTACATAGATCTCTATACGAAGAGCGTGTCCGGACATATATTTTAATTTAAAGGAGGTTTCTAAAGGAAGGGGCTTCTCGGCATATGCCTCGCCCTTAAATCAACCCCCAACCCCCGTGGGGCACGCCGGTAATTGCAGGCAACACCTGATTTATTGTTTATATATCCCGAGGAACAAAAAACCGCATTAATGAACCGCGAGGATAAATCATTTGCGTCCCGAGGAGGCTTTAATACATTCGGGATAAACCCAGAAGTAATCTTTACCCCTCCACCTGTGCGCTTCGATGGGGGAGCTTTCTTAATTACTTCTTGGCAAACCGAATCGTCTTAAAAAAGACATCGGAATACAGGGCGTGCTAGAATATAGTAGACCAGGCAGACTTTTGATCTGACGAAAAAAAGTATCCTAGTAAACCCCCCTTAGATTTTAGCAAGAAATCGATTGGCATCAATTTTTCGACCCAACTTACAGAGTGCTGGTTTCGAATTCAGAAAGCTTCAACCCGTGTTTTTGGGGCATTTGGAACAGTTTGAAGACAAAGTATTGGTCCTGGAGCTTGCCCAGAGACACGAACTTTCTCAAAGGTCTACAGATTTCGGGGGATCCATAAATTTCGGGGAATGAATCCTTTTTTTCTAACATAACTGAATTTGGGTGATAATTTATGAAAATGAGACTAATTTCACTCAAACACATTATATTACCTAATTAGTTAATTAAATAATTAATTTTTGGAAAAAAATTTTTTTCAATCTTAACATGAATTGGTGATAATTTTCTAAAAATGGGAATAAATTCACTCAAACACATTATTATTACCTTATTAATTAATTAGTAATTAATTAATTAATGGGGAAAAACTTTTTTTAATTTCAATCATAACTTGAATTTGGTGGTAATTTTATGAAAATAGTACTAATTCCGCTCAAACACATTATAATTACCTAATTAGTTAATTACTTAATTAATTAATTAATTTTTGGGAAAAAATTTTTTCAGTCATAACTTGAATTTGGTTATAATTTTATGAAAATGGGACCAATTTCACTCAAACACATTATAATTACCTAATTAGTTAATTGGTTAATTAGTTAATTAATTAATTACCTAATTAGTTAATGAAATTTAATCGGGATCACGTGAAGATTATTTGGTTAAAATTTGGTGAAGATCGGACCGGTAGAAAGGCCGTAGCACATTTTTGCAAACGTTAGGTTAATTACTTAATTAATTAATTAATTTTTGGGAAAAAATTTTTTTCATTCATAACTTGAATTTGGTTATAATTTTATGAAAATGGGACCAATTTCACTCAAACACATAATACTAATTAACTAATTAGTTAATTAATTACCTAATTAGTTAATGAAATTTAATCGGGATCACGTGAAGATTATTTGGTTAAAATTTGGTGAAGATCGGACTGGTAGAAAGCCCGTAGCACATTTTTGCAAACTTTAGACAGACATATCTCCGCCATTTTGTCGAATTTCAAAAATCGCTCTCGTCACTTTCAAGATAACCACGAAAGGAAGATTGTGTAAAAATTTCGTGAAAATCGGATGAAAATTGTGGCCGTGAAGTGTTCCGGAAAAAAGGCGACGGACGGACGGACGGACGGACGGCCGGCACCACAGACAAAGTCATGTCCGACAAAGATCAAAAGTCAGTTTGACCCTAGGGGGTCTGGAAGACCCTTCCCCAAAAACCCGAATCCGACGGTATTACAATAACTTCTCTTTGAGAAAGTTAAAAGGTCAAAATCTCATTTGGATTGCTGTCGTCCCAAGAATGCGAAAAAGTCCACATAAGGACAAATAATGTAAAAATCTTTAAAAATGCGAAAAATCACGCATAATTGGTACCACATGGTCACTCTAGGGTAAGGCCTTATCTAGTCTGGGCTAGGAGCGTGGCAGCGTTCCGCCCCCCACTAAAATTCAGATTTTCCAAGAAATTCACTACATTTCTAAGTTGCCGTATTGGGGGTTCCACTTTCGAAGTTACCAGACGAGACCTTTTTGTTTGTAGAGTTTCGTAATTTTCCTAATTGACTTATAAAATTGTTTCTTCGGTTTCGCAATTTCGAGAGACGTTAAAATAGGGTTTTCATGTAAATATGTATTATTCAAAAGGTAGGCTACCGTTAGAAGTCGCTCGGGCATAGTTAGGTAAGCCGAGGGACATCTTATTACATTATCGAGATCAAAGGGAAGGAGGCGGACGGACCTCCTTCGATATTTAATCAAATCCTTGGAAAGGAGAGGGAGGTGTTCCTGAATAACTTGTACGCCTCTGTTGCCACTCAGGATTAACGCAAGAGTTGCTACTTTGAAAGAGCGCCACCATCCCTCTTCGTCTTCGGAATTAGTTTGCGAAAGACCGCAAGGAAGCTGATTGTGTAATGAGGTCCGGCGACCAGTTTTAGACCTAAAGCTTACAATTAAGACAAATTGATTTTCCATTCAGTTGATTGAATGTGGCACTTTAAAGGGAGCTGTGGACGGGGGAAATTAGGAAAATATTATTTCGAGGTGGGTGCTGAACGCGGTGCCAGGCGCTACTCGGTATAATTAGTGGGTGTTAGCGTGCAAGGGGGCGGACAATCAATCCGACATCAAAAATAACGTTTTGTTCGAGATAAACCCCCCTTCGAACCCTTTTTTTCTATTTTATTGTTTTTTCGCACACGCTAAATATTCAATACGCCATACTTGGGATAATTAAGGGTCCAGTCACGACTTTTCTTCCATTAGCTTGATCTTAAATACAAATTCATGTGCTTAAAATAAGACGAAAATCACATGAAGGGCCGGGGGGAAAAAAGATGAAAGTCACTTTTTGGTCGATTTAGAGATATTTAGGGCTATGAAAGAGTACTATCAACTGGTAGAAGAACAAGGGGGGAAAAGATAAGAAAATTTAAAAGAAATATCTAAAAATAAAAATTTATAAAGCCAAATTTTTCCTCAAAAAACCTTGAACTGAAGGTTTTAAGAGACATTTTTTCGTCATCAACCTCAAAATCGACGTTTAAGAGATTACTTTCGTCAAAAAACTTCAAAATCAACGTTTTAAGAGACAATTTTTCGTCAAAAACCTTAAAATTGACATTATTTGAGAACCAATTTTTCATCAAAAACCTCAAAATCAACGTTTTGTAAAGTCAAATTTTCGACAAAAACCTTAAAATCAACGTTTTAAGGGACAATTTTTCGTCAAAAACTTCAAAATCAACGTTTTAGGAGACAATTTTTCGTCAAAAACATTAAAATTGACATTATTTGAGATCCAATTTTTCATCAAAAATCTCAAAATCAACGTTTTGAAAGACAACTTTTCGTCAAAAACCACAAAATCAACGTTTTGAAAGACAAATTTTCGTCAAAAACTTCAAAATCAACGTTTCAAGAGATAACTTTCGTTTAAAAACTTCAAAATCAATGTTTTATGAGACAATTTTTCGTAAAAAACATTAAAATTGACATTATTTAAGCACCAGTTTTTCATCAAAAACCACAAAATCAACGTTTTATAAAGTCAAATTTTCGTCAAAAACCTTAAAATTGACATTATTTGAGAACCAATCTTTCATCAAAAATCCCAAAATCAACGTTTTATAAAGCCAAATTTTCGTCAAAAACCACAAAATCAGAGTTTTAAGAGACAATTTCTCGTCAAAAACTTCAAAATCAACGTTTTAGGAGACAATTTTTCGTCAAATTTAAAATTGACATTATTTGAGAACCAATCTTTCATCAAAAACCTCAAAATAAACGTTTCATAAAGCCAAATTTTCGTCAAAAACCACAAAATCAACGTTTTAAGAGAGAAATTTTCGTCGAAAACCTCATAATCAACGTTTTAAGAGACAATTTTTCGTCATAAACTTCAAAATCAACGTTTTAAGAGCCTTGTTGTTCTACCAGATGATAGTACTCCTAAGAAGAATCAAAAAGGAATTCAATACAAAAATTTCGGGTCAAAAAGTTGAAAGGAGTTTGGTGAATATTTAAAAATGAAAATGAAAATTGTGAATGGGAGCCTATAATTAGCATAAAATGGAAAAGTCGATACGTCGTGAGCTTCTTCTTCAGAAATTAATGGACGAAAAAAAGTAGTCCATTTATCATAATTTAGCTTCTTTTAAATAATAGATGAAGAAAAGTTCTTTTATTATCCTATTAACTCGTTTTCATTCAAATTTTATTAAATTTTAAATTCTCCGAGTTTTCGTTGAAAAGCAATCTAGAGGACAAAAAGGGTCAGACACGCAATTCTCGTCACGGTAGCCACTAATTAAGAAGGCGTACACACTCGGACATATATACACGTCTGGGGAAAATCTTATTTGTTGTAACAATTAATTGGGGGGACCTTGTTTGTGAAAGGGGCCGGAAAAGGGTTGGAAATCGTCAGGCGAAACGGGAATTAGCCTCGGACCTTCATATTAGTCACTTCCCTTTTGTTTGCCTAAATGAAAATTCTATAAAATTATGTAGGATCGGGAGGTTAAGTATGGGTATGAATAAACCATACTTAGCGGGTCACTATCTTATTTAATTATTTAAAATTTTTTGAGCCTGAATACACATCGGAAACACGCAATCTTGTTAAAAATTAACGATTTCCAGTCGTGACTTTACTAAAAGAATCCTCTTTTTATGGGCTTCACAATTTTTTGGTCATCTGAATTCGGTTTTTGAAAAACCAAATCAGTTTGACCAAAAAAATTTCATTTTTTGATATCTTTTAAAATGAAAGTTTTTGAAGTTTTTTCGGGTAAGGAATACTTCGAGGTCAGTTTTGGGATTTCAAGTTTTTTGACGCAAAATTTTTTTTATCTCTAAAAAGTGGTTTTTGACGTTTTTTGAGGTGGCGAGTACGAATTTGAAGTCAGTTTTGGGATCTGAAATATGAATACATTTCAGCAACATCATTCACTCAACATTTTTGTTGAAAAATTTATGTTTTTTTATCTCCCTCAAAATGTGTTTTGGACGTTTTTTGAGTTTGAAAATGAGAATTTGAGGTCGGTTTTTCAATATAATTTTCGACCAAACCAAAGGGGGGACCCTTCTCAACTTTTTTAGTGAAAAATTTATATTTTTTTGATATCCCTCAAAATGTGGTTTTGGACGTTTTTTGAGTTGAAAAATAAGAATTTGAGGTCGGTTTTTCGATATAATTTTTTTTTCCGACCAAACCAAAGGGGGGGACCCTTCTCAACTTTTTTGGTGAAAAATGTCTGTTTTTTGATCTCCCTCAAAATGTGGTTTTGGACGTTTTTTGAGTTGAGGAATACGAATTTGAGGTCGGTTTTTCGATATAATCGACCAAACCACAGGGGGGACCCTTCTCAACTTTTTTGGTGAAAAATGTCTATTTTTTGATATCCCTCAAAATGTGGTTTTGGACGTTTTTTGAGTTGAAAAATAAGAATTTGAGGTCGGTTTTTCGATATAATTTTCGACCAAACCAAAGGGGGGACCCTTCTCAACTTTTTTGGTGAAAAATGTCTATTTTTTTTATATCCCTCAAAATGTGGTTTTTGACGTTTTTTGAGTTGAAAAATAAGAATTTGAGTTCGGTTTTTCGATATACAAATATTTTTTTCGACCATACCAAATCGGGGACCCTTCTCAACTTTTTTAATGAAAAATGTCTATTTTTTTTATATCCCTCAAAATGTGGTTTTGGACGTTTTTTGAGTTGAAAAATAAAAATTTGAGGTCGGTTTCTCGATATAAATTTTTTTTTCGACCATACCAAAGGAGGGACCCTTTTCAACTTTTTTTTCTTAATTTTATCTACGTCAAAATTTGGTTTTTGGTGTTTTTAGGGGAGCAGAACTTCTTCTTTATAGAAAACCTCGAACTGAAGAAAAAGCACTAAAATGTTTAATTTCGTTTGAGATGTTAACTATTGAAGGAATCATACGGGGCGCGGATATTGGATTTTCTTAAGTGGTACTAGCGGTAAAGATGGTTTGATCTCGCCGTAAAGACTTGGGCTTTAGTATTATAACCTATAATGGGGGTTATGTTCAAAAGGGTCGCTTTCGAAACATCCCTTCTTAATAATTACAATCTCTTCTTTAGAGTGGGAAAAACTGATCGATATCAACATCTGGGACACGTTCTCTTCAACTTTTCAAGCCTCCCATCTTTTACGAAAATATTTTCGTTTTGTATTAAAATCAAAAACACACGCTATGAAAGTTTTTCACCCCCGAGACGTGGTTCAAATCTTCCCTTATAAAGGAAACAACGGTTTTAAAAGGCTCCGCCTCAGAAAAGGGGTTGAACAAAAACAAAAGGATTTTATGAATATTCAAAAAGGGAAGAAGTGTCAAACTATTCAGGGTTTAAGTAGTAAGAGCTTTTCAAGATACTCATCTCAAACACCCTCTCATTATTTCATTATTAATATATAAATTTTGAGAAAATTGTTTAAAATGGCGTTTTCTGGATTACACTAGACTAGGGGAGCAGAAAAGCAGATTTTACGTTTTCCAAGAGATCTCAAATTTTTCATCTCCTTCAAATAATGAGTTTTTTTTTTTTCCAATATTCACAAAGAGGGACCCTTCTCAGTTTTTGATTTTCGACGTTTTTTTGCTTAAGGAACACGAATTTGAGGTCAGTTTTAGGATTCAAAAAAAAATTTTTTTTTATGATTAGCAAGGGGGGACCCTATTTCACCCCAAAAGTTACAATTATTGATCACTCTCAAAATTTGATTTTTTACGCGTTTTTTGGGGTAAGGAAAACAAATTTGAGGTCAGATTCATGATTTTTTTTTAATTTTTGACCATTCCCTTCTCAATTTTTTGGTCCAAAATATTTTAAATTTTTTATCTTCTTCCAAATGAGGTTTTGGATGTATTTTGGGATGAGGAACACTAATCTGAAGTTGAATTTGATTCAAAAAAAATATTTTTTTGACCCTTCTCAACTTTTTTATCCCAAAAATTTCCATTTTTGATCACCATCGAAATAAGGTTTTTGACATTTTTTGGCAAGAGGAATTTGAAGTCGATTTCAAAATTTGAAAAAGGTTGAAAATGTCATCCATACAAAAGAGACCCTTATCTTTAACCATAATATTTTGGAAAACCCTCAAAGTATAGCTTAGCACGATTTTATGGGTGAGAAACACGAATCTGAACTAGAAGGGACTCCCTTGAATTTCCTACGTGATAAATCCGTGAGAAAAGATTAAAGAAATAACATGTATATTTTATAATGTCTTGAAGAATCATGAAATGAGTTTATTAATACCTAAGATAAGGGGGGTTCGAGGAACATGCGATTCTCGGCCCAGGTACTACCGCCCTAACCGTGTTATAATTGTTATAATTTACAGTCTTTACCCTATCATCCTTCCTTTATCAGAATTCAGATTTACTACCTCAATTTTCTGTTTAAACTAATAATAGGGTTTTTCGGGTCACTACAGGTTCTAATTAAGAAAAATGTTTAAACGAAAAGAGTAAAAATGGACCAAATTAGCCTGAGGAGTTAAGGGGAAAAAATTTCTACTGAGTGATTCGATGCGTGAATGAAGTGGTTGCGAAAGAGGGCAGGAGTGGGTCCTTAGGGTTTGAGCACTCAGTAATTATAGGAGATGAATGATAACTTCTTAATGAGGCCTTCACAATTAATCATCGCCAACCGCACGCCAAGTACGTTCCAATGATTGTTACGTTTAAGGGCTTACAGGTATTTTTTAATCA
This sequence comes from Orius laevigatus, assembly GCA_018703685.1. Taxonomy (NCBI): domain Eukaryota; kingdom Metazoa; phylum Arthropoda; class Insecta; order Hemiptera; family Anthocoridae; genus Orius; species Orius laevigatus. The sequence goes on from JAGWEN010000791.1 coordinate 19,390, forward strand.
AAACACCGAGAAGTAGAAAAAAAATCAATTTTTTCCATAATAACAGGATAGTTTGTTTGCTAGGTCGTTTTCTAAAGCAAATTTTATACAATATTCAACGTTTTTAATGCTGCTGTACAGGGAAAAAAACGTTAAACTATTGTCGTTTATTGAGAAATTGATCTATAAACAAGATTTTTAAGGCATAATCATATTGTATACAATGAAAATGAGAAACGTATACAGTTTGATTTAACAAAATTACTGTGGAAACAACATTTTTAAACTTTTTCGATTTGGAATTGTTAATACTTGATGAATTTTATCAGCGAAAACTGTTAAAAGCTACAGACTCTGTTCGTTTTTGATTTTTTAACCAAGAAAATCTAGCAGTTATGGAGGGATTGTTCTGTGAACGTTTAATTCGATAAATTCGTCGGCAGGTGTCCCTTAACGCTCGATAATATTATGGAGGGCATAATACGATTGTTATGTTTGTCTCTAAATTCCCTTGAGAGTCTCCTCTCCCTTCTAATCATCCCTATCCTATAAATCCTGTCCGGATATAAAACCGTAAATTTTCGCCCTTTTCCTCCACCGGAAACCGATCTGTAGTTTCCTTAAATGGTGAAAGTTAAAAAAAGACGTTTTATCTCTAAAGAACCTTATAGGGGAGTTTGATTTTCTTTTTATAAATAATGGATATGGAGTATATGGAGCACATGGAGTCGATGGAGTACATAATATGGAGCGAATGGAGCATAATGTGGAGTACATTATATACTACTTTATGGAGTACATTATGGAGTATAATATGGACTATGGAGTACATTATGGAGTACAATATGGAGTACTTTATGGAGCACATTTTGGAGCACATTATGGAGTACCTTATGGAGCACATTTTGGATCACATTATCGAGAACGTTGTAGAGGGCATTGTAGAGGGCATTGTGGAGTACATTGTGGAGTACGTTATGGAGCACATTATGGAGCAAGCTATGGAGTACCTTATGGAGCACATTATGGAGTAACTTATGGAGTACCTTATGGAGTACCTTATGGAGTACATTATGGAGTACAATATGGATCACATTATGGAGAACGTTGTAGAGGGCATTATGGAGTACATTGTGGAGTACGTTATGGAGTAAGTTATGGAGTACCTTATGGAGTACCTTATGGAGTACCTTATGGAGTACCTTATGGAGAACCTTATGGAGCACCTTATGGAATACCTTATGGAGTACCTTATGGAGCACATTATGGAGCACATTATGGAGCACATTATGGAGCACATTATGGAGCACATTATGGAGCACATTATGGAGCACATTATGGAGTACCTTATGGAGTACCTTATGGAGTACCTTATGGAGTACCTTATGGAGTACCTTATGGAGTACCTTATGGAGTAGGTACCTTATGGAGTACCTTATGGAGTAGGTACCTTATGGAGCACATTTTGGATCACATTATCGAGAACGTTGTGGAGGTCATTGTGGAGTACATTGTGGAGTACGTTATGGAGCACATTATGGAGCAAGTTATGGAGTACCTTATGGAGTAACTTATGGAGTATATTATGGAGTAACTTATGGAGTAGATTATGGAGTACCTTATAGATTAACTTATGGAGTACGTTATGGAGTACCTTATGGATAACGTTATGGGGTGCATTATAAGGAAAAATGGAGTACCTTAAGTAGTACAATGTGGAGTAACTTATAGAGTAGATTATGGAGCACATTATGGAGTACATAATGGAGTACCTTTTGGATCACATTATGGATTACATTATGGATTAGGTATAATATGGAATACATAGAGTGTATGGATTACATGGAGCAATCATATGGAGTGTGTTAGGTATAGTAGCATTTCCTTTGTGCAAAATATCATTCTATAGTCTGCAGGGCAATCAATGAGCATTCTAGGAGTGCAATCATGTTTTAATGGAGGAAGATCGTTATGTCGGAACATAGATTGTGTTTTTTAATACGACAAAAGTGTAGGTACTTTGGAAAAAGAGGTTTCGGTCTCTGAATTGAGGTGTTAGCAGGGCCGTTCTAAGTGGTAGAGCTTATGCATTTCCACCCCTTATTTTTCCTCCTACTTTAAAAAAAAGTGTTTTGTGCCAAGGGTAAGGAAGTCGTTGATTACTCCTCATGGAAACTTGTAAATAGCCTCAGTTTCTCGAAGAAAGGCGTAGGGAGAGAGAAAAAGGCGGAGGTGGTTGAATTACCTGGTGTCTCTTGGGCGTTAATAACGAACGCCGGGAAGTCATCTTGTTAGTCCGGCACAATCTCAAGGGTTCCACCCCAACCCGAACACTCTAAAAACAACCCCTCCGTTCACCATATTAAAACCCCGCTACCTTTTTAATATTCACAGAAATTTTAATCTTCGACAAAATTTAATTTGTTTAATTAAAAGAGGCGCCGAAAGGTAGCCTAGCAGCAAGACAAACTCCTCCGGGCTACTCATATATTAATGTCATGACTGGTCTACTGCATAAGTTACCTACTTGGTTTACTCCATAATTATTGTTGTCCGCCCGTCCTCTTGATCCCGGATAAATAATTCAAATCCGCCTCTCCCTTCCTCCGCAATTAACCCAGGAAAAGGTTAATATTGACTCATACCCTTCTAACCCTTCTTCCTTCTTAATAACAGTCCTTAAGAACGTTTCGATTTACATCAGAACTCATCCGCAATTGTTTCTCTATATTTAAACACCATGGGAAACCAGTTGACTGTTACATTCTGAGTGGACACTCAACTCAAAAATGACGTTTTCTCAAATATGCACATGTATCTATCCAAAAATTTCAAGTCCATTTGGTCAATTGGTTAAAAGGGGCACCACGATTGGGAAAAATGATTACAAATTGAGCATTGATGAATCCAAAATGGGATAAAAGGGGCACCAAAATCTGGTAACCATGGCGAAAACATGCTTCCTCTTCAAACTTTACAACCAATGATTTCGTTTTTATCCTGGATACTTCACCAAAAATTACATACTTCTTTCCGGAAATTGTTTTTTCTTCAGAAATTACCGTAATAAGGAACTTCCCCCCTTAAAATTATACACAGGGAAGACAATCGATGTTCAATTTAGTCGTAATGCATTCGATTGTATTCGAGAAGCTATTAATTTCATTTTTATTGCGTCCCTTTGGGGGAGGAAAAGGCGATTACAGGCCTCAAACGACCTTAAAAGAATAGGGAGGGGGAAATATGTGACAGGTGGTCAAATTCCCGCGCTTTTTTGATCGTTCGCGTGATCCGGAAAGGCATCAATTATCGATGATCACATCCGTAGTTTCCTTTTTTTAAATATTAAAAAAGGGAAATTTTTTTTTCAAAATGGTTTTTTATAAGCGTTTTTTTGTGTGAAAAGGGTGTTTGTCGATCCCCCTGAGATGGTTTTCACCCCTTGTTTGTTCCTGTGTAGATAGTGGGTCTCTTTCGAGAAGCAAACATCGGGATTTTCCCCCCAACTGTAGGAAAAGAAAAGGATCCACAGTAAACAATTAGTTCATCCAAAAGGTTTCGACATCCCTTTTTTAGAAAAAAATCCGTTTCCAAACTTTCAGAAAACTCTTGATTTAAATTCAAACGAAATGAAGCGTAGGAAACATTTTTTTTTATCTCTTTTTCCACGGAGGAATCCATCCCACCCCAACTAATAGAACACACTTGATTAAACAGGTTAATTGGCTCGAAATTACTGAGAGGACGGGGCTTTTTTAATCGATCTACAAAGCAAGAGACCGTTTTTTTTTCCCTCCTCTCTTTTTGGTTTTAATTTGCGGATTCTCTGTTTTTTTCCCTCTCCTCCTCCCTTTCCCGCAACCCCCTCAGGAGAGTTCGCTCATTAATTAATGTCAGGATTTCAACCCTCCGATTTTCAACAAAAGACAAAAATTTAATCGAAAACTCGCTATTTTAATCAACCAACAAATTATTAAGGGACTAAAAACAATGAAATCTGGGTTAAATGTAGAAAATAGATTTTACTGAGTCTAGAAATACTGTGGTGTTCGCTAAGTTGGCAAAACTGATAAAAAATGGGAAATGGATGGCCCAAAACAGTCTAGAGAGGTCTTCTAAACCAGTATAGAGGGGACTGAAACTGTCTAGAGGGGATCAAAACAGTATAGAGGGGTCTTCTAAGCCAGTCTAGAGGGGTCTTCTAAGCCAGTCTAGAGGGAACCAAAACAGTCTAAAGGGGTTAAAAACAGTATAGAGTTGTCTTCTAAACCAGTCTAGAGGGGGCCAAAACAGTCTAGAGGGGTTAAAATCACTCTAGAGGGGTCCAAAACAGTCTAGAGGGGTCTTCTAAGCCAGTCTAGAGGGAACCAAAACAGTCTAGAGGGGTTAAAAACAGTCTAGAGGGGTCCAAAATAGTCTTCTAAGCCAGTATAGAGGGGGCCAAAACAGTCTAAAGGGGTTAAGATCAGTCTGGGGGGGTCCAAAACAGTCTAGAGTTGTCTTCTAAACCAGTCTAGAGGGGGCCAAAACAGTTTAGAGGGGTTAAGATCAGTCTAGAGGGGTCCAAAACAGTCTAGAGTTGTCTTCTAAATCAGTCTAGAGAGGGCCAAAACAGTCTAGAGGGGTTAGGATCAGTCTAAAGGGGTCCAAAACAGTCTAGAGGGGTCTTCTAAGCCAGTCTAGAGGGAACCAAAACAGTTTAGAGGGGTTAAAAACAATCTAGAACAGTCTAGAGGGGTCCAAAACCGTCTAGAGTTGTCTTCTAAACCAGTCTAGAGGGGGCCAAAACAGTCTAGAGGGGTTAAAAACAGTCTAGAGGGGTCAACAACAGTCTAGAGTTCTCTTCTAAACCAGTCTAGAGGGGGCCAAAACAGTCTAGAGGGGTCTTCTAAGCCAGTCTAGAGGTGTTAAAAACAGTCTAGAGGGGTCCAAAACAGTCTAGAGGGGTCTTCTAAACCAGTCTAGAGGGGGTAAAAAGCAGTCTAGAGGGGTCTAAACCACTGTAAAAATGGCTGCAAAACCTAAAAGCCTAAAGGAATAATGCTAAGGTTAGGAAATTGTTAGATCAAAATTAGCTTTTTTTTCGCTTCACGTAATTTAATTAAAATAACTCGTTTTTGATAGAGAGAGGTTTAAAAAAAGAGCGATGAAAGGAATGAATAGAGTCTAATTTGAGGTATTTTTATTGGAGGTTTTCCCTTCCGGCTATCCCGTTTTAACGGTGAGGCGGACCCTCGTTTTTTTCCCCCTTTCCCCCTTCTCGTGTTTTATTTTACAAATAAGCCATTCTCACCCTCGTGCGGCCGATCTGGAGGCCAATATCCCCCCAATTAATTCGTACAACGCCGGCCGTGCAAATATTGGTGTTGTTTGACCCAGACCTCTTTCACAAACACCCTCCCCTCCGACCTTTTGCAACCACTTTTGTGTACGATTTTCATTTAAATTGCCTTTTCATTCCAAAGTCCACATTATAAAACAACCAAAGCTCAATTCATAGTCTAGTTTTCCATTGAAATTTTTCAAAACTATTTTTTTTTTCCTTTCATTTTTGTTTGGAAAAAAAATGAAATTTTCAAGTTCTGTCAACATTCTAAAAGTTCTTAAGAAAGTGAAGAAAGTAAACGTGGAGCGTTTTTATGGGAAGGAAAAGTTTTCAATGTTTGCAGTCACTCGGACAGAAAACGCAAGAAAAACGTCTCTCTAGAATAAATTAAGAAAAAACAGATTTCTGCTTTTCTCCTTTAAGTAATTAATTCCGAAACGTTTCTACCGATCTCAGACTTTCCTTCCTAAGCAAATTTTAACTTACAAATTTTAAAATCAAGAAAAAGAGCATTTCTTGAGAGGCACAATTTTTTGAATTAAAATTTAAACTTTTTAGCGATTTTGTTGATATCAATGCCGTTAGAAAGCTCTTTTTAAGTGTCTAAGGAACATGGCTAACATTATAAATTCTACAATTTTAGGCAAAGGTGACATATAACCATTGGAAAGCTTTTTTTCAGTTCTACCAAAGATTCGTTCGCATAAAGAGGCTCAGAAAACCCCTTAGCCTCCAAAAATGGACTTTTGGTTGTATTTGTACACTCTAGTTGCATCACGAAAGACGATTTTCGTTTAGAAAATTGCTCAAATTCAAGCATAAGTGCCTCAAAATTACACAAAAAAGCAATAATCCGATAAAAATTCATGAAATATCCGAATCAAAGATGTTGTTTTTAAAGATAAACGAACTTTTGAACGTTCCGGAAGTGAAATGGAAAGAAAAAAAAATTTCTATCGGCGAAAGTTTAGTTTATGTGTGTTTTAAAGGTGTCGGCTTCTTCGAGAAGTGACCTTGAGAACAAAGTTATAAAGTCCAGATAGCAAGTCCTATAACTGGGGAGACAATTAAAACTTTACTTAGACTTCAACCCCCCCCCCTCCTTCCAAACTCCGGCCACGTGGATTTACCCGCTCTCTGTTTTGAAATGAAGAATGAAGAGGAAGTAATAACGCAAAGGGGGTGAAGAGGGGAAAAATGAAAATAACTTTTCTAAAAGTTGTCGGTCAAACTTTTCTTTTACAAATCGATATGCACTTGTGGATTTTCCAGACTTTTAAATAGATTCTTTACGAGGTTATGCTAGACCAGCATAGCATATAAGTATTGAAGTTTTAGCATCCATTTTTTTAAATCAATAAAATCTTGAAATTTAAACTTTATTACTTTATCATAAAATTAATAAAAAAATATATAAAAAATGGTTTTTTATTAAAAATAAAAATAAAATGTTTAGCTTGAAAAATTCAATTTTTTTTATAACTTGATGGTAAGAGTTTTTTTTAAATAAAATATAAAATTGTTTTTTATTTTTAATATATTTAATGGAATTTCGCAATGGTGGTTGTGTATGTGGGTGACGGGTAAAGTTGAGGGCAGTGGGCGGGCCGCAGTAAAGGCGGAGTCTGTTCCCGTCCAATGGCAACAGAAGAGCCACGCCCGAAAAATACATCAATACATTCTACCACCCACTGCCCACCCGAGAATCCACCCTCCAGGGACTTATATATGTGAAACATGTATAGTTTGAGAGGAGAAAAGGAGAAAAAAAGATGGTGGATGGAAAATATTTTGATTAAAAAATGAGTGAAAAGAAATAAAGAAAAGTCTCGAAGAACTTAACAAGTCCGGTTGAAGTGTTATGAATAATTAAAACTTTGTTAGTCGTTTAACCCCCCGGGTTCTCCCCTTTTCCATCTTTCTCGGTAAACCACTTCCTCACAGTTCGACCTAGAACCTGAATCGCAAGTTCCTCAGACGACGCCCCCCACCCCCCACCCGTGGGCGCCCCCCAAAACAATTCACCAAAACACAATTAGCGAACTATAACTTTCCGGACGGTTTGACGATTCGATAAAAGTCTTTCATTCTTCGACCTTATTGTTTTCACGTGTTTTGTCACTCTCTGTGTTGAGATTTCTTTTATCGAAAAGTAAAAATTTAGTTCAAAAAAGAGCAATTATGACAAATAAAAGTACAAAGATGACCTTGTTGTCTTCCGACGTTTTCCGGATGCTATTTGAAAATGAGTGAAAACGTTCAAATTGAAAAGATCCAAAGAACGGAGAAAAATTGGACTGAAAGATAAGGAAACCTGGACCTCTAAAGGGGTAAAAACACATTTTCGAGAAGAAATTTTATAAAGGTAGGTATGTGGAACGATAGGTACTTAAAACCCAGATTTTTTTGTATAATGGGACGAATTTGGCTAGTGGGGCTTAACGCTAACGCGGCCAAGTTCAAGACTCGCTCTTTTAGCGGATTTCCAAAGTTCGGCCTCATAGAGGCGTTGGCCTTTTAGCGGATTTCCGTATGAAAGTAGGCTATTGAGGTGGTCGTCACGGAGGCTCCAAGGCTATTTTTTTTTTTACTTTGTCCAAAACCAACTTGTTTTTTAAAAAGTCTTATTTGAATCGCATTCTCATAATGCATTTTATTTACGTCACTACGAACCATGACTGGCTTTTTCTTTTTATGTAAATTTCAAAACATTTTGAAAAAATAAAATAAATAAATAAATAAATTTAAAGTACCTACCTACCTACAAAAAACGGCCTGTGGCGGCCTAAATATAAGTTATCTGAGACTAAAATTCAAATGATTTTAGGTATTTTGATAAAATTGGGAAAAAATTCAAGAAAAATGTCGGCCTAGACGTTCAAAAGCCAAAATCCGGTGTCCGGTTTTTGTTGTTCAAATCATTCCCGTTTCTTCCCGGCCTCACTGCCCCCGGAACAGAGTGGAGAACAGCTATGTAGAATTGGCTAGGTTGCCTAGAGGCAAAGGCCCCAAAAGAAAGAAAAAATCATTGGGTAGTACCTATACACAAAAAAAAATCGTTTTCGAAACCAAACTTATCGAAATATCTGCCTATAAAAAATTACAAAATATACCTAAAATGTAAGTCTTTTTTGAGTAAATATGACCGAGGTTATTTTATGGAGGCAAAAATTAAAATGAAATTCCGGTGGTAAAACAGTTAGGTACATTTGTCAAGAGAGGTGGGGAGGACAATATTGGGTTCATGTTTTAGGGTTCTGGAATAGGGAAGTGTGTAAGTAGGTACATACTACATAAATCCGAAAAAGAAGTAACAAAATTCGGTGTAGCAAAAACTAAATAAAAAAATTAATTGAAATCCCTATTTCTATGTATTAAAACTGCGAAGTTAACGGTTTGAAGTGTTTTAAAAACCACCATCAAAATGCATCTATTCTTAAATCCAAGTTCAAAATTTGTGATGAATTCGAATATTATTATTTGCTATTCTAAAAAATTTGTAAATTCATCAAATACCTACTAAATTATTTTGCAAAATAAATTTCTTATTAAAAAAAATCTAGGTACCTTTTTTTTGATTAAAGACTCTAAGGGCAGTACTACTGTTTTAAAATTTTACTCAGCAATACGATATACATACGTTAATTAACCACCCCCTTGATAATTCTCTCTTCGTTGGCAGACGAGGTTTGGTTCAGTTTTTCCCATAACTTCCCTATATTGAGCAGGGGTAAGGGTGCTAGGTACCCCCTCGCCCGGTCCCGACTCTTGAGGTGGAATCTGTGATTGAATCAGCAGATACGACGGACATCGAGATAATTAGCTTTGTTTTCAGTTTTGCTTTAAAGGTAGTTGCTTGATCTCTCTTTTAATAAAATCATAAAGTTACATTTGAGGGTGAAGTTACCTAAGAATTTGGAACCTTTTCATAAATATAAAACATTTTCTCACAAATTATATTTTTGACCGTTTTGAGAAATTAAGCATGAACATACCGAGAATGAGCTTTTAAAAAAGAAAGAAAGAGGTCTTGGAATGGTTTTCAATGTTCAGCTTTTTTGTGCTTTTTATGGATATTCAAAGAAAGAAAAACTAGGGCATATCAAAGACTCAATTTGAAAATTGATGGAAACTCAACTAAAAAAGAAAAATTGCTTTTTTTCATCTTCCTGTACCTAGATAAATTGACTTGAAATTTCTGGGGTCTTCCTTTTTTCAGAAAGTTAATCAGCATTCATCAAACAGTGCTTTGTAACGATCTGAATAACCCCAATTCAAATTTTAAGTGTAGAACCTCTTTTAACACGAATAAACTATGATAAAAAAATTACTCTGTATTTATGGATGAATTTTTTTTAAAGATTTTTAAAAAGAAAAAGCAATTTTTAGAAACATTCAATGTAGGTACCTATAAATAATAAAGCACATTATGTGACTATATTATGTACAGTATGTATAGTTATATACCTTCCAATCTATAGGTGGGCTGGTTCCTTCATATATCAATTTTTGAAATTAATAAGCACTTGTTTTAAATTATGAATATTGCATAATAATTCAAATAAATTAAATAACAATAAAGATATAATTTTTCGAAAATAATTCATCAAACTTTTTTTTTATGATTTGGTAATTAATTTGAAATTAAAATTAATAGAATTTTTTTTTAAATTTAAGCTTTGAACCTTATAAAGGAAAATACCTTGATTGGAGGCTGTAAAAAGCTGGAGGTTGACGAAGAAGGCGCGATACTTGTAGACTTGAACAGTAGATGCGGAAGGGGTACGTTCTTTAAATTTAAACTTTTTCTTGTTTCATAATAAGCTTTTAAAATAATAAAAATGAAATTTTTGAATTTGTTTTATTTTTGATATAGTTCACATTGCTGGAGTCTCGTGACTGAAAGGAGGCTGCCCTATCAGTCTAAGGATGCCGGTTTTGGCCTGAGAAGTAGGAAGGGGGAGGTTTGAAAAAGTTTTCTAAACTGTCATAAACTTAAGTAAAGTTCCCTAAAGCCCCCCCAACCCTTTCCCAAACTAAGTGCAGGGGAGTAGGAAGTGGGGGTGTCCGACAAGGGGGTGGGCGGTGGAGGGGGGGTTGAAAAGTTTTAGAAAACTCAAACAAAGTAATGAAAGTTTGTTATTGTTACTCACCTCTGGGTTTTGCTGTATTGGGTAAAAGTTCGGGAGCGAGTTGTCGCCAGGGGTTGTTCTCGGTAGGAGAGTTTGGGGCAGACTCAGGGCGAAGCTCGGTCTCATGCCGCCCCCTCTAACCGCCCCCGACGGACGAGACCGGAAAGAGCCGAAAGGCTACGAACAACGCCACCCCCTTCCTTATTGATTCTCAACGCCTCCAACGTACTTTTTCGGGACCGCCCCGCGAGAGGCGGGACCTCGACTGCGCACCCAATTCTACAACAAAAACTTTTTTTTCTCTCTCTCTCTTTTTAACCCTCTCACTCCTTCTACGGTATAATACAGGTGAGACCCGTTAGAATAAAAATTATATACGAAGAATCCTCAATCTTTTTTTTTTCACCATCAAAAACCTTTTTTTTTCTTTTTCGTAAATTTAAAAAATAAGCCGAAAGCTTCCACCGACCTCAATAGCCTGCTTTCCTCCTAAAATCTTTAAAATCATGGCTCAGTTGGAGGCTCCCCCCATATTGCCATGATACTAGAATATTGTAGGATTCAGATTTTGTAACATAAAAATTTTTGAATTTTAGAAATAAAATTGTGTAAAAAGAAAAAAAAAGAAGCTTTTTTTGCATGTTTTCTTTAATATTTTTTGGTACCCAATTTTTTGAAAAAGTAGTAAATGTGGGTGGGAAAGAATTCGACGACCCCCAATAACGGAGAGGGGTTTAAAAATGAGCCTATCCTGAGGGGTGGGTAACCCACTAACCCACTTACAACCCCTCCCTATATACATAGTCACCCCTCGAGACATCTTTGGAAAGCCTTGGCAATTATTACGAATCATACACGGCTCCCTTTGAGATTCATCGATTTCCCTTTTTACGACTTTTACGTCGAGACGTTTATAAAAAGAGTTTCGTGAGGAAATTTCATGAGTTATTCTTAGGATCACGGAAAATGAAAAGCCTGTATGGAGGAGAGTATGACCAAAACATCCTCAAATTCCCCCATAGGGACAACAACCCTCAAACCTCGAACTACCAGAAAACCGCCAAAATCCATTACTTTACCCATAACTACTACTAAACTATCAAATTCTAACAAAAGAAGTCCAAACTACCCCCATAACATACAAAATATATACTCTCAAGCTGCAACTTCAAAACTGCCCAACAACTACATCTATGTTTTTGACATCCCAAACGTATAGTGACCCCATATACCCAACTACCCCTCAAATATTTACACACTACCCAATAAACTATCCCCATTAACCTCCTTAATACTAAACTAAACCATTACAATTCCTCTTACTTTCAATAAATATGCCTAGAACTGCCTCTAAATATTACCCTCAAAAGTTAATAAAATATCCCCAAACTATCCACAAACTGCTCCCAAATTACCTAAGAACTATATCTTCATACCACCTCCTCTTTCACACTACCCCCAACCAACCCTCCCCAACATACTATCCTTAAGATAACCTTCCTTATTCCTCCTTAACTAACCATCAATCCTTTCCTATATTTGGCTTTAAATACTCAAAAATTAAACATAAAACACCACCACGAAAACTGAATGTTATGTGAGGCAATTAGGCTGATTAGGAAAGGCAGTTCTTGAGGAGAAGTTTCGTGGTAGTTTGGTGCTAGGGGGAGGGGTAGTGTGCTGGACGATAGTTCTTAAGTAATTTCTGGGCAGATTTTGGATAGTTTGGGGGTAGTTCAGATGGAAGTGTAATGGACGTTTTTTGAAAGTAGTTTATAGGGGGGTAAAGGGAGAGTATTAAGTGAATATTGTAGCAAAATACAGTATAGGAATGGATTGATGGTTAGTTAAGGAGTAATAAGGAAAGTTAACTTAAGGATAATATGGGATGATGAGTTTGGGGGCAGTGTGAAAGAAGTTGGAGGTGGTATGAAGATACCTAGTTCTTTGGTGATTTCTGCACAGTTTTTGGATAGTTTAAGGGTAGTTCAGATGGAAATGTAATGGAAATTTTTTGAAAGTAGTTCATAAGGGAGCAATGGGTTGGTTTGGAAATGTTTTATGTTTAATTTGAGAGTATTTTGTGGAAGAATGAAGCAAAATATAGGAACTCTATACAATAATATTACCAAAATTTTTCCATTTTTCTCACTAAACTACTCCCAAAATATCATCAATATGCCTCAAATTACCTAAGAACTATATCCTCATACCACTTCCAGCTTCTTTCACACTACCCCCAACCAACCTAAACAAACCTCATCCCCCATACTATCCTTAACTTTCCTTATTACTCCTTATAACCATCAATACGTTCCTATATTTTTCTTCAATCTTCCACAAAATACTCTCAAATTAAACACAAAACATTTCCAACCATACCAGGGGTTGAATGGTTCCAACCATTCCTCTACATTCCATTCAAACCAACCCTATGCTTCCCTATGAACTACTTTCAAAAAAATGCCATTACATTTCCATCTGAACTACCCCCAAACTATCCAAAAACTGTCCAAAAATCACCTAAGGACTAGGTATCTTCATACCACCTCCAACTTCTTTCACACAGCCCATAAACTCATCATCCCATACTATCCTTAAGTTAAATTTCCTTATTACTCCTTAACTAACCATCAATCCATTCCTATACTGTATTTTGCTTCAATCTTCACAAAATCTTCTCCCTATGCTAATGAACTACTTTAAAAAAACGTCCATTACATTTCCATCTGAACTACCCCAAACTATCCAAAATCTGCCCAGATATTACTTAAGAACTATCTTCATACCACCTCCAGCACACTACTCCCCCTAGCACCAAACTACCCACGAAACTTCTCCTCAGTACCTGCCTTTCCTAATCCACCCAATTGCCTCAATATTCAGTTTTCGTGGTTTTTTGGGGTAATAAGTGTGATTTTAGTAGATTTTTAAAAATTATTTTAAAGATGAAACTTGTCTAGGGGTCGTTTAAACGACAAGTGAGTGTCTGTTCGTAGATAGGGTCGTCTGACACATGGGCAAGGCTTACAGGTAGCCCCCCATAAGCCCGATAATATATTCAGACTAACCCAACGTCATCTCGGTGAGGCTCTATTAATTAGAGAGTTACATCGCATCCCTTCAACCCTTGAACGTAGGTTCAGCCCCTTTCCACCTTCCCCCATCCAAAGTCCATTACTTATCGCAGGAGTCTTGACTAAGAAAAGCCGAAAACATCCTTCATTTCCATCATCAAACACTTCTCTCTTTAATAAGCAAACTTTCCAACAATTCGACCCCCCTCACATGTTTTTGACATTCAAAATTTCGTTTTTTTAAATTTTAAGTGTTTTTTAAACATGGAAGATTTAAAGTTTTCCAGCGTGGAAGAGGAAGCCGCCTACTGCGAACAAAACAGACTTCGCATTCAAACTAAGTTGAAAAAACTCGAAAAAATGATCGAAGAACAGGTTCGGCTCATTTTAAACGAAACCATTGACGATAACGTAATTTTTTGTTCAAAATCACCAAAACCATCAAAATTACCCAAAACCAACCAAATCCACCCAAATCACCAAAAAAACCACGCAAACCACTCTAATCTTCAAATTTTATTTTCAGATAATAAAAAACCACCAAAAGAAACCTCAAAAAGACAAAAAAATTCAACACGATATCCTCAAAGAAGTCAAAATCGATCCAAAGAAGCCAAAAAATGACTTTTCTTCCGGGATAACTTTCAAAAATAGGAAGTTTACTGAAAAAGTTTTGTACCCTTCGAAACCAATGTCGAACCAATCCGGAGATGATTCGAATTAGGTGGTCAAGTCTAGTGCAGAGAGCTGGTTATGTGAATAAAAGTTTATAATTTTTATGTACACTATGAACGAATGGAGTTATACTTGAATTACCTTTATAGATTTTTCTATCAAAAATCACCAAAACCGCCCAAATCACCAAAAGCACCCAAAATCGCCCTAATCACCAAAACCACATACACCACCAAAATCATCCAATCACCAAAGCCACCAAAAGCACCAAAAAACTAAAACCAAGCAAATCACCAAAACCACCAAAAGCACCCAAACCACCAAAACCACTAAAATCACCAAAATCACCCAAACCAACAAAATCACCAAAGCCACCAAAAGCACCCAAAAACCAAAACCACCAAAAGCACCCAAAGCACCAAAATCAACCAAATCACCAAAGCCACCAAAAGCACCCAAAAAAACAAAAACCATCCAAATCACCAAAACCACCAAAAGTACCCAAACCACCAAAACCACTAAAATCACCAAAATCACCCAAATCACCAAAGCCACCAAAAGCACCCAAAAAACCAAAACCAACCAAATCACCAAAGCCACCAAAAGCACTTAAAACCACCAAAATCACCAAAACCAACCAAATCACCAAAGCCACCAAAAGCACCCAAACCACCAAAATCACCCAAACCAACCAAATCACCAAAGCCACCAAAAGCACCCAAAAAACAAAAACCAACCAAATCACAAAATCACCAAAAGTACCCAAACCACCAAAACCACTAAAATCACCAAAATCACCCAAATCACCAAAGCCACCAAAAGCACCCAAAAAACCAAAACCAACCAAATCACCAAAGCCACCAAAAGCACCCAAACCACCAAAACCACTAAAATCACCAAAATCACCCAAACCAACAAAATCACCAAAGCCACCAAAAGCACCCAAAAACCAAAACCACCAAAAGCACCCAAAGCACCAAAATCAACCAAATCACCAAAGCCACCAAAAGCACCCAAAAAAACAAAAACCATCCAAATCACCAAAACCACCAAAAGTACCCAAACCACCAAAACCACTAAAATCACCAAAATCACCCAAATCACCAAAGCCACCAAAAGCACCCAAAAAACCAAAACCAACCAAATCACCAAAGCCACCAAAAGCACTTAAACCACCAAAATCACCCAAACCAACCAAATCACCAAAGCCACCAAAAGCACCCAAACCACCAAAATCACCCAAACCAACCAAATCACCAAAGCCACCAAAAGCACCCAAAAAACAAAAACCAACCAAATCACCAAAATCACCAAAAGTACCCAAACCACCAAAACCACTAAAATCACCAAAATCACCCAAATCACCAAAGCCACCAAAAGCACCCAAAAAACCAAAACCAACCAAATCACCAAAGCCACCAAAAGCACCCAAACCACCAAAATCACCCAAACCAACCAAATCACCAAAGCCACCAAAAGCACCCAAAAAACAAAAACCAACCAAATCACCAAAACCACCAAAAGTACCCAAACCACCAAAACCACTAAAATCACCAAAATCACCCAAATCACCAAAGCCACCAAAAGCACCCAAAAAACCAAAACCAACCAAATCACCAAAACCACCAAAAGCACCCAAACCACCAAAACCACTAAAATCACCAAAATCACCCCAACCAACTAAATCACCCAAACAAGCAAAATCTTCCATATGAGCCAAACCAAGCATATCACCCAAGCAGCAAATCCACGTAAATCGCAAAAATCACTCCAAATTCCTAGACCTCCAAAAATGACATAAAAGAAAGAACCCCCTTTCGTAGTAGAAACCACGTAAACAAATCTCCCAAACTGCCATGACCGTCAAAACAGCCCAAACCGTCCAAAAGATATTCTTGTTTAAAGGAACTTAAGATTAGTTGAAATTCGAAAAACATCATATGTACATGTCTAAGTTATTTAATTTCTTTGCTATAATATTATTCTTTGGAATTACCAAAGTTACAGGCTTGGAAGTTCGAATTACCGAAAAATTCGATTTATCGAGAGTCGACTGTACCTACTTAAAAGTGAAATACTTAAATAATCCCCTGATAAAAAGCATCTCGCGATGCCGCCAAGGGCTTTTACAAGGAGTGTTTTTTGTAACTAATTATCTTAATAGATAAATCGTTATTGAAAAAATTCCAATCTTTGAAAAAATTTAAATAAATTTTTGATTGTGTTAATAATTTGTCAAGAGTAAAGGTAAGTCATGACTTGAGGGGGTCCCAGAAGTGTCCCTTGTCAAGATTTAAATATGAAGATATCTCTTGGTATTTCTCAAGTGAGGAGAAGTGCATTAGAGCGGAGTGTCCGAGTGTTTCCTAATGTACCCTTCATGCGGAGAAATGTCGCCTCCATCTCACAAAGTCAACCCCATCTGGTTCACCCCCTCGTTTAATTGCGAACACCGGATTTTGAAGAATATCGATTTTTCCTGGCACGAAAAAGGGAAAAGACAAATTAATGAATTTTATTACAGAGTCGACCTTGAAATCCAATTAAAGGAAGACCTGGAGGGAGTTATTGTCCAGACTTTCGACTGATCGGAGGACCCTCTCGACCCTTTTTTTCTCCGACTTTCTCCCGTCCCTCGGATTTCATTATTTCCCCCGTGGGACAGAGAAGGGGCACTAATGGAAATACTCAGACGGGAAGACCTGGGGTTGACTTCAAGAAAAAAATTACTGTTTCGTTATAAGACTAAAATAATAAAGGGTCCGTATCTATTGCAGCAAGCTGATTAAAGACTAATCCGTATGTTTTTAACTTTCTTGAAGCGTTCGGAGGCTTTCGGAAAAGCATGTCATGGTCTCCCGTGACTTAATGAGTGCGAAGGCCTTAACGAACGGGGAGGCTAAATTGAGTGAGGCGACCTTCTAATCCAGGAGCTCCGGGTTATTGTGAGTGAGCTCGGAATACTGATGTGTGGCACCAAATCCCCGTCACTCTCACACGTATCAAGGGGTAATCACCAGCTTAGCCCGAAAAGGAACCTGGGGTGCCAAAAACCCAAACCTAATTAAAGTATAACTCCATTAGTTCATAGTGCACATAAAAAATTATAAACTTTTATTCACATAACCAGCTTTCGGCACTAGACTTGACCAATTCTAATCATCTTCGGATTGGTCCGACATTGGTTTTGAAGGGTACACAACTGTAAACTTCCTATTTTTGAGTAATCTAGATGAAATGGTAAGTACAGAATCACGGTAAAATTTATTTGAATTAGACTTGAAGGGTCATTAGTCTACTAATTATTCTTTAAGTAGGTCCTGGTCTGGAGCTGCCCCAAACAGAACTTCCACTATAGAATCCGTATTAACGTCATATACCCAACTAGCATACACCAGTCATATACCTACTCAGCATATACCAGCCATATACCTACCCAGCAAATACCAGTCATATGCCTATTCAGCATATACCAGCCTACCTACTCAACATATGCCAGCAATATATCTACCCAGCATACACCAGGTATATGCCTACCCAGCATACACCAGGTATATGCCTACCCAGCATACACCAGGTATATGCCTACCCAGCATACACCAGGTATATGCCTACCCAGCATACACCAGGTATATGCCTACCCAGCATACACCAGGTATATGCCTACCCAGCATACACCAGGTATATGCTACCCTGCATACACCAGGATTGCAGTACCCAGTATAGCCTACCCAGCATACTATGCCTACCCAGCATACACCAGGTATATGCCTACCCTGCATACACCAGGTATATGCCTACCCAGCATACACCAGGTATATGCCTACCCTGCATACACCAGGTATATGCCTACCCAGCATACACCTACCCAGCATACACCAGGTATATGCCTACCCAGCATACACCAGGTATATGCCTACCCAGCATACACCAGGTATATGCCTACCCAGCATACACCAGGTATATGCCTACCCAGCATAACCAGTATATGCCTACCCAGATACACCAGTATAT
The DNA here is from genome assembly GCA_018703685.1 of Orius laevigatus. NCBI lineage: Eukaryota > Metazoa > Arthropoda > Insecta > Hemiptera > Anthocoridae > Orius > Orius laevigatus. The sequence continues at coordinate 37,593 of JAGWEN010000791.1, forward strand.
GCCTACCCAGCATACACCAGGTATATGCCTACCCGCATACACCAGATATGCCTACCCAGCATACACCAGGTATATGCCTACCCTGCATACACCAGGTATATGCCTACCCAGCATACACCAGGTATATGCCTACCCAGCATACACCAGGTATATGCCTACCCAGCATACACCAGGTATATACCCAGCGTACACCAGGTATATGCCAGGTATATACCCAGCGTACACCAGGTATATGCCTACCCAGCATACACCAGGTATATGCCTACCCAGCATACACCAGGTATATGCCTACCCAGCATACACCAGGTATATGCCTACCCAGCATACACCAGGTATATGCCTACCCAGCATACACCAGGTATATGCCTACCCAGCATACACCAGGTATATGCCTACCCAGCATACACCAGGTATATGCCTACCCAGCATACACCAGGTATATGCCTACCCAGCATACACCAGGTATATGCCTACCCAGCATACACCAGGTATATGCCTACCCAGCATACACCAGGTATATGCCTACCCAGCATACACCAGGTATATGCCTACCCAGCATACACCAGGTATATGCCTACCCAGCATACACCAGGTATATGCCTACCCTAGCTACCACCAGGTATATGCCTACCCAGCATACACCAGGTATATGCCTACCCAGCATACACCAGGTATATGCCTACCCAGCATACACCAGGTATATGCCTACCCAGCATACACCAGGTATATGCCTACCCAGCATACACCAGGTATATGCCTACCCAGCATACACCAGGTATATGCCTACCCTGCATACACCAGGTATATGCCTACCCAGCATACACCAGGTATATGCCTACCCAGCATACACCAGGTATATGCCTACCCAGCATACACCAGGTATATGCCTACCCAGCATACACCAGGTATATGCCTACCCAGCATACACCACCTGCACAGCATACCCGCAATATACTTACCATTCCCACAGCATACAGCATACTTACCACATATCCACAACACAGCCTTCTTAACTACCCTATTTTGAAAAGATTTCTCTTAGTTCGTATATGCAATTTTCTTTGGTTTAATGTCTCAGAATAGAATTAAAATAACTCAAAAACTAGCGACGTAGAAGCGAAAAATGAATAATTCACGAGAAAAAATGAAATATAAGAATGATTGTAACAATAAAGGAGACATTAAGGTTCATTGCGCTTTAATCTGAGTACAGAAGTGAAAGACAAAAAAGTAAGGACCCCCGAAGTGTGAAACCCTCGGGTTGAGGGGTGTAAGTTCGATTCCTTCTTAAAAAAAACCTCCTCACCCTCCCCTTTCTAAGATATTAGGGGGTGGCTGCGTCCGGACATATAAATCTCAAGATGTTATTAACTCATGTGAGCGGAGAGAGCGTTATTAGCTGCATTATCTCTCGCCCCCTTTTACGCCTTCTCTTTTATCGTATTAACAAGAACTCCTAAACCCGTCATTCGGATCTAATTACCGAACGTAAATGAGGTTAAAAAACAGTTTGTTGATTTATTCATTGATGAATAACCATTGGCGTGTCAATAATAGAAACGGGAAACTTGCGATTGAGACAATCAAACACATGGTGATTGCCATGTCCGATATATCACCATTCTAATTCATCCGTGATTCTGGACAGGGGTAAAACCGCATGGGAAATACCACTACATCAACACCTTGTTACACTATGCAAATGCGTTGAGGTTCTCGGGGGCGACGTCGACGTTATTTTATGCCATAATTAAAAACTGTTATTGTCCTGAGGGTCCCAGACGGTGGTTATCAAATAATGAACGGCCGAGGGTTCTGAATTTTTAAAATTCAATTCAATTCTTTACTCTTTTACTTTAAAATAGCATTTTATTTCACTCAAAGAGCTTAAAACCAAAACTCTTTATAACCTTGTAATCTAATAGAAAAATAATGTCGTCCTGCGGCTGCAGGACTGGAGAGGTAGATTTCTTCTTAATGTTTGTGCCTTGGAACTTCATAAAATTGAAAGAAAAAGGTCTGCTCTGGAAGCTATGGAGGAGGAACCCCAAAACTGGAACTTTCGCCTACCTCCTCATTCATCACCTCCTCGACCCTCCCCACCCTTAACCATCGCCAACACTACATAAACACCCCCCCCCCACCACTTCAACGATATTCCATCACCTTCCCTATCCTCCTGGACCCTCCGTCACCTCCCTTCCATGGCCACCATTTCAAAAACTTTCCACTACTTTAGACTACTCTTCCATCACCTCTCCTACCCTCCTTGACCTTCCTAGACCCTCACCATCTCCGCCATCCCCGCTCCATCTCACCCACACTCAAACCATCTCACCTTCCTGGACGCTCATCATCCTCACTCCATCTCCCCTCTGTACCCCAGCCTCCCACAACCTCCCCCATCTCAAACACCCTCCCCTACCATCCCCCACTGGAATCAACGACCTGATTACGTTCACTAGTTGATTCTCTATCCCTGTGCTAACCTTGACATATTTCATTCGATGACCTCTTTAGAATTCGATGTCCTATGATGTTTCTTCAGCATTGATTTTCGGTTAATGATTTTCGACCTTGACTCATCATTTTGTTTAAACAAACGTTGAAGTGAGATGAAGCGTCTTGTCTATTTTCGTTATCTCGCCGGACCGTAGGACTGTTCCTAATCTCGAAGACAATATCTCGTCCGTTTCAACATGAGTGACGTCGACGGAGTACAATAGAGCTACCGTCCTTCACTTCCCGCTCTCATCCTTGAGGACAATGGACGAGGGGGCTCCTAACCCTTCCCATACTCATTGTTGTCCTCAGACAAGAAAATTAGGAGCACTCTCGCTTTTCGGAGACGTCTTCGCCGATTGCTCTCCCTTCCATGACAAACAATGGGTCCAATGTTTAAATTATCCGAAAAGGTATAACGTCCATATTGGGGAAAGTTTCCCCGGGGGTTTTAAACGTCTTATTCATGACGTGGGACACTCGCCTGTGGTTTTATATCGCATTACCATCCCCCTCTTGAGACTTGACCCCGGTAATGGCACTGCCCACCTATTGCCTACGAAATCCAGAGAAATTCTTTAAGTAAAAAGTTCCTAATAAAATTACAAAGAGAATATATTTTATTGTAAAAGTTAAAGCTCTAGTTTTTGTTCGTGAGAGTGCATCCATTACTTTCGGGGGCGGCGTTAACAGCATTAGCGAAGGAAGAGGCGTTAACTCGATTGTCCATCAGGCACTTTCCAGATATTTACTTTGAGCCTTGGCCGGCACGCAGATCATCTGGCTAATAACTCTGAACAAGCCTGTAAACTGGTTATACCTAATGGTATTAGCCCCTGGGCCTTCACCGGTACCTCTTACATCCCTTCATTTAACTTAACCTCGTTAACTCCGACACCTGCCAAAATAGCTTGTTATTTTGTCACTTCCAAATCTAATCATCCTAAAGAAATAGGACTCCTCAAATATCACTCGACATTCCAACTTGCACACAAAACGACCATTTCCAAGCAACTTTTTAACAAATCGAAACAGAACGTAGAATTGAATTTTATCACACGATTTAGGAGATTCGGGCAGAAAATAAGCTTGTTATCGCACATTAAGGGTTTTGGACAGAATATTGGTTTGAAAATTGGGGTTTTTGACCGAAAATTGGTTTATTGAAGCAAAAGGGAGTTTTAAGATGGTCTCAATAGCAAAAGAATTGGGTGAAAAAAGGGCCCCAAATTGCAAAATTTTTGATTTTATATTATTTAGGACCATTAGGTAGTTCTAAACCCAAGTTTGCGTCACCCCCTCCTGTGTTTCGTCCGCCATTTTTAAAAAACTGGCCAAATTTGGAACATTTTTTAGTTTTTTATATCTAGCGCAAAAGTTATGCATTTTAGCGACTTGACCACAAAGTAAAAAAAGAAATGTTATTTAATTTTGCGTCTAATGAGCTTTTGAAAGCCAAAATCGGTACAGCCGTTCGGGAGATATCGATGTTCAAAAATGTCCCTTTTTTTAGGACAGGGGTTTGATAGTTTTTGATAAAAATCGCTCACTTTACTATACATTTATGGTTGATTCTAGTCTGGAGACGCTGGACTAGTAGTTCTCCCGTACGGCAAACAAATGTGCTCGGTTTTTAGCTGGTTGCAATGACCATTAAAGCGTAACCATTTCTGAACCATGGAAGATGGAGAGCTCAGACTTTTAATATTTCTTATTTTATTAACTTTAAAAAGTGACTAATACCGACTGTCGTCCCGACTGACCCCTATCGTTTCGTGAGAGCACTAAATGTATAATGAGCAATTTTATCGAAAACTGGTCATTTTTGATCATCGATAGCTCCCGAACAGCTAGACCGATTTTGACTGCTAAAAGCTTATCAGACGCAGAATTTAATAATCTTTTCTTTTTTACTTTGTGGTTAAGTCGCTAAAACGCATTGTTTTTGAGCTAGAGATAAAAAACTGAAAAAAGTGCCAAATTTGGTCTGTTTTTTCAACGAAGCACAAGAGGGGGGTCCAAAAAACATGGATTTAGAATCCTCTCATGGTCCAGAACAAGATGAAATCATAAACTTGGCTCACCAGGGGGGCTAAGTCCCCAAAACCCATGGCCTTGCATTTCTGGTTTCTGTTGCTGATGAAAAATCAAAAAGGTGTGATAATTTTAAAATATTTATTGGAGAGTGCGTGTATATAAAGAGGGTCAAGCGGGCGGTTGTGGTTTCTGCATAATCTAGCGTCAAAGGGAAGGTGCGGTTTGTTTAAAATAAATAGTTAAACAGTGTTTAGGAGCCCCCGGGTCATATATCGTGTGTGACGCGGGTCTTCCCGGCTAATTACCCACATTAATCACGTACTTTGTGAAGAGAGAACGCCTAGATAGACCACGTATGTAATCGTTCGAGGGGGGTGGCGGCCTGGGCGTCGGCTGAGGAGGGGAGAACGAGTCGAGATTAATACTGGCCACCTCAAACATCCACGCGGTCCTCATCCATCATCTGACCTTCGGGCCACTCAGCTGATTCAACATCTGGTCATCAGCACATTAATATCAAAGGTGTCAACCGATGTATTTTTTTTTCCTTCTTCCACCTCCACCCCACAGAACCCTCTTTTGTCCGATATCCGTGGTTAGCATGATCGTCACGTTCTCTCATATAAAAAGAAGAGAAATAAAAAACTGATAGATCACCCCCCTCCCTTTCTGATTATTTCGTAACTTCGCCCAAAATATGGAAACGGAATATTAATATTGAAAATGAGTAAAAAATTGCCCTTTGACATTTCTTCAATTTATCTTATTTTATTACAAATCACACCCTTATTCGTTCATTACAAAGGCATTCCAGCTAAAACATGAGGTATGGAGCAGACACTTTCTCAAAAATTTGGCCTTTATAGAACTCAAAATTGATATCCCAACCTCCCCCTCACATCCCCTCAGTAGATAGAAAAGGCGGGTTCTACGCCAGAGGAGGAGGTGGAGGAGTTAAATGAGGAGGCTGACGTCAGCACTTTGCCAAGTCCAGCGTCAAAACATTAAAATTTACATTATTTGAGAACCAATTATTCATCAAAAACCTCAAAATCAACGTTTTATAAAGCCAAATTTTCGTCAAAAACCTCAAAATCAACGTTTTAAGAGATAATTTTCGTCCAGCTCTCAAAATCAACGTTTTAAGAGACAAATTTTCGTCAAAAACGTCAAAATCAACGTTTTAAGAGATCATTTTCGTCAAAAAACCTCAAAATCAAAGTTTTAAGAGACAATTTTCGTTTTAAAAAACCCTCCAAATCAACGGTTTAAGAGATCGTTTTCGTCAAAAACCTCAAAATCAACGTTTTAAGAGATCATTTTCGTCAAAAAACCTCAAAATCAAAGTTTTAAGAGACAATTTTCGTTTTAAAAGACCCTCAAAATCAACGGTTTAAGAGATCATTTTCGTCAAAAAACCTCAAAATCAAAGTTTTGAGAGATCATTTTCATCAAAAAACCTCAAAATCAAAGTTTTGAGAGACAATTTTCGTTAAAACCTCAAAATCAACGTTTTAAGAGACAATTTTCTGGGCGGCTTTGATTTTAAGTGAATATCCCCCTCCGGACAAATTCCTGGTTCCACCACTGCCAAAGTGGTTATGAAAATTGGTCTAAAGTGGTTGTCTTTTTGAAAAATTGGTCGAAAGTGGATTCCCCGGAAGTATCCACTTAGGTAATACAAGTTCCATTCACGAGCTGACATGTAAATAACAACGAAAATTGTTAATGTTGCGTTTCCCCCCTTTGGAAGGTTAATTCAAAATGCGAGCTTTGAATAATTACTTGTTATCGACCGAGAAAATAAGAAAAGGGTTGCGGGAAGTCCGCTAATAAAGTGTAAGACGAGTTTTAGGGGTGAACACATCCCCGGGAGTAGGTTTATTATCCAATTTCAGGGGTGGGCCCCCGTAGGCTCCTGTATTATGCCGGAAAAGGAGGAAGAGAACCGTTTTAATTTATATTTAATTACCGAAGTAGAAGAGGTAAACAAGAAATAAGACGGTGGGGGGAAGGGGGTGGGGGGTATCAGTTAGCAAAGGAAACAGGATAAGCGAGCGGGAGGGGTAGGGGGGAAGCGAACCACTTGATGGATGTTGATGTGAGGGGATATAAAGAGAGATTGAGGCCCTAAATCTGAGAAGGGAGACAAACCTCTCACACTGCCTTCGCAATCGAACGGATTTTATCCGGATCAGTGCAGTTTTTCCGCCAAAAGGTCCCCAGGGTGATAACAAACGTCTAACAAGGAAATTTTTAAATCTTTATATTTGACCTTTTTCAAGGTATAAAAAAGAAGGAAAAGTGTTAAGAAGGATTCCCTCGGACAAGCCCTTCTTTTAGGAATGCGATTACCATAAATTTGAAAAATGTTACATGAGGCGTCCCCTTTGGGACCTTCTTTCCAGGGGTGCATCTCAAAGCGTAAAGACTTAGGATCCGACCCTCAAATACGATTTATCACTATTCTCCGGAATCAATGTGCCCTCCTTATAATGTTCTGACCCATCCATGACACATGAGCGGCTTGACATTGCCAGAAAAAAAAAAGTTTTCGATTTTTAGGGGGGAGGAAATCCACCTATTCCATATACAATTTCGTAATTGTTTCTTCCTGAAAAGTTGAACCTTAATGGAAAAAGAAGACGGAATAAAGTACTTTATGGATCAAGAATCGTAACAGTTTTTACACAATGGTATATAAGAATTGAACGTTCTTTTTGAAATTATGATTTCCTTATTTCCCTTTTAACTTAAGGCTCTTAAACGTTGATTTTATTTTAACGAAAATTATCTCTTAAAATGTTGATTTTGAGGTTTTGACGAAAATTTAGCTTTAAAAAACGTTGATTTTGAGGTTTTTGATGAAAGATTAGTTCTGAAATAATGTAAATTTTAAGGTTTTTGACGAACAGTTCTCTTAGTACGTTGATTTTGAGGTTTTATGTGACGAAAAAATGTCTCTTAAAACCTTTATTTTGAGGTTTTTGAGGAAAAATTTGGCTTTATTTTTGATTTTGAGGTTTTTGACGAAAAATTGGCTCCTTGAATGTTTATTTTGACTAGTTTTTGGACGAATAATTGGCCCTAATTTGTTGATTTTTTTTTAAATCTTAGAAGACAGGTTAGCCAACCTGAAACTACGATTAATTTTGATGATGCGTAGCTCAGAATCGACGAAAACCCTTAAATTCTTCACTTTCTCCCATGATTTATCGCCTTTTCGTCCCACATGTCCTTAATCCTTGTTTTGGGCTACGAGTGGGAAATATTAAAGTATATATATCCACTTTCAAATCCATGTGACGTAGTTCCATAATCCTGTAGAATTAAGTTGTTAACTAGTTGTTTATAATTAGGTATGCTCGACACAGAGAAGGGAAAGATCCTTGGATGAAAGTTTGGTTAGGAAAGCCACGCTCGAACGTCTTGCATCCTGAGTGCCCATCCTCCCCTTTCACCCTCGAAATTCACCCCTAAAGAAAAAAATGTTTAAATAAAAAAAAACTTTAAAAAAATAATTTTTTATGCTTTTTGTTCTAAACGATCATTAAAACAGGGTTTGAAAAAGCCGAAAAAAAGAGTAAAAAAAGTCTGATCTGAAAGAGACGTGGTCCAAGTTTCGGGGCGAGACTAATGAACTACGCCGCTCTCAATCTATTCATACTTCCGGATGCAAATCATGGGGCCTCACCCTGAGACAATAATCGACTCCCTGGTTTTCTTTAGTTTTCCAATTAAAATCCGGGAAAGGGTGAACCCCCGTCCCTTTCACTCGTTTCCCCAATCTCGTCCGCCATGCCATCGCCTTTAGCCCTCTTCTCCAATAATTGTTTTCCAAGTCACGGCACCTTAATTAAAGCTTCGCTATTAGATTAAGGGCTCCCGCGGCCCCCCGACCTTTTTTTTATTTGCCCAAATCCTGAATTGCTCTCAACAAACAGATTAATTCCCATTTTGTTAATTTTATGCGTTTTTTTAGTCAGGGTCCCTTCATTCACAGGAAGAGGGACCTTAAGCACTAGGGTTGCTAAATCACATTTATAATTAGTTAATAATAAAGAATCTACCAATGGTAGTTCAGCGGTAGATCAACGGTACTGCTGACGTAGAATGGGTTGGTTAAGACATTGTCCATAAAAGGAAAATTGGCGGTCTTTTAAAATTTCAAGAAAAATATGCTTTCGAAAGGTATTTTAGCTCATTTTACACGTTCATAGGATGAAATCAATGGATTGCATGTTTCGGAACTGTTTATTCGATGAGATTAAATTGTCGTTTAAGGTTAGCTAACCTGTTTTCTAAGATTTCAAGAAGAAGAATTTACGCTTTGAATGGCATTTTAGCAAGTTTAGGATATCAATGGCATGGCAGAACTGTTCGCTCGATGTTTTAGGAGGCAAAGTCGTCTTGGAAGGTTCATAATTGACCGATTCAAATGATGTTTTAGTTGGTAGAAGCGTCCTTTGATGTTGGCTAACCTGCCTTCAGGCTTCAAGAAAGAACATATGCTTTTGAACTCTTTAAATCGATAAAAAATCGATCAAAAGTTGTGGAATTCACTGTCGTTTAAACTTTTGATTGGGAAATCGTGCCTCACTGAATGTGTCCAAAGGGTGATGCACTGGACGCTACTTATCTTCCCTTCTACGTCATTCTGTACAATTCCTCCATGATTTTCGTTGAGAAAAGCGTATTTTTCATCATTTTATGAAATTTTCAATAATAAGGACGCAATTGAAGGAGAAGAAAAAAATGTAAAAAAAGCGGAAGGAAGTTCATGAATGCCTTCGGGCAAAAGTGTTTGGAGCATTCCCTTGTCACCAAACCTCCGAGTTAAAAGACCTCTCAGAACGATGGGGGAAGGGGAAAAAAAACGTCTCAAGCGCATTAATTGAGTGGGTCGGGGGATTGCGGAGTCGGAGATTATTTATTTGGTCTCACAATTACCTTCTCTTCTTTTTTTCGGAGCGATAAAAATGTTGGGTCTTTAAAGGTTGGGGTTCTTTTGTCGGGACGGAGCCCTCAGGGTCTATGGTAATGCAAGAAAAAGTCCCAGGACAGGGGCTTTAATGAGGTTTCGCGGTGAAGGAAGTGTTAAATAAAATAAAAGGGATAGACGGTGAAGGACAGAGCGAAGCACTCTGTCTTCATTAAAAGGGAAAACCCGCCCTCTGAATTATATATGCTGACCTCTTTCTTTATCATATTATTAAACCCACCCCACACACATTAACTCTCCTCTCTATCTCCCATAGGGTTAGCCAATCTAATTACTAATTTTTTTTTACAAAATATAAATTATCCAACATTATGTTTGTTGGGGTTTTTGATAGATCAATGACCACACGATATTCTTTTTACGTCTTTTTATTAAACTCTTCTCACACAGTCTTTAAACAATCTTCACAACTTCTTTTTTAATAACAATTTACGTCTTTCTTCGTTATTACGTCTTTACTTCTGTCGAACTTCTTAGCGTCTCTTTTTCCGTTCTCGAACCTTCTTTTTCTTCAGCACGTGCATGGGGTCTTGATCAGTCTTGGCGGGGTGACGTGACGTCACTATCGGAGTCACATCCAACATCTCGGCCATCCTGATTCTTCTGGCCATCCCCTGATGGCCCGTCATCTTCTTCGTCGTTGGAATCGTCGTCTTCATCGTCATCATCTTCTTCGATGCGCGATAAGGACGTCCAAAATTTGCGAACAGTAGTTCCATCTTATCAATAACTTCCTTAGAATCGGTAGTCGTGGTAGGAAACAGCCATACAAACTTTGAAAAACCATCCACTACTGCGAAAACGTAACGATATCCTTTCTTCTTAGCGTCTCTTTTTCCGTTCTCGAACCTTCTTTTTCTTCAGCACGTGCATGGGGTCTTGATCAGTCTTGGCGGGGTGACGTGACGTCACTATCGGAGTCACATCCAACATATATTATATATATATATTATATATATATATATATATATATATATATATATATATATATATATATATATATATACTTCCCTGCCCACTTCACTCGTTCTCTATACCCTTCAGTCAACAACCTCCCACAATCCCCCGCTCTCCCAACACCTTCCCTCAAATATCCACCTTCACACTTATCTACCACCTCCCCATCCTCTCCCATGACCTCCCCCACTCTCCCATCACCTTTTTATTTCAATGTTTGAGTTTGTCAAAAAAAATGTTTAACGAAAGCCCTCCTGAGTATTGCAATCCCTGAGTCTGAACATTTGGTGTTTCCACATTTCTGGGTTCAATAAAGCGATTCCTTTGCTTGATTACTCTAATTATTATAATCGCTCATTCTGTTTGATATAAGGGCGGTGATAGGGGTGGATATTGTTGCGTCACATGTCTTTTCTGTATTGGCTCGACGTAAGTTGTTGATGGGCCCACTTAGCTCGAAACAACCCTAATGGTTATTGCTTCCCAATATCGCCCCCCTCCCTCCCTAAGCCCGTCACACCTGATACCATCCCCATCATCACTACATCAAACCATTTTTCCCCTCACTTTTATATTTTTTTATATCATTTTTAAACACGGGAAAAATTGATTTTGAGTCGGGTCGGAATTTCAAGTTCGGTGTTTATCTGGGGGGTCATTGCTCGGCGTAAAGTCTTGACTAAGTAAAGTTTTAATTGTCTCCCAGTTATAGGACTTGGTATCTGGACTTTATAACTTTGTTCCAAGGTCGTCACCGCGATGCTTTCCCCTTTTCCCCCCTTACCATTCCGACAATTTCGTACCTTACCCCAAATACATATTTTAAGCTAATTTTTTTTAAAGATCGCCTTATTCTCATTTCCTTAATTAGTATCAAGAATTTTAACCTTCTCAAACATAACATTATAGAAAAGGGTTTTAGGATGTTGGGGGCTGTTGTCAAGGTATGAGATGATGAAGGAGGTTTGGGAGGTGATTGGAGAGTGGGGGAGGTGATGGGAGGGTGGGGAAGTGAGATGATGTAGGAATGAGAAGGGAGGTATGCCAAAGTAGAAGGTTGGGGTAGTAGGGAGCCCCATAGGACGTGGGTACGGTTTAAGCGGCCAAAGCGATGTATTGTTAACATTTTTGTCAAGGAAATATTGTAACAAAAAACTAAGTTTTTTTTAACGGGTTATAAAACACTAAAAAACTGGTTATAAAAGAGGAAAAAACTTAAAAACGACGCAATCAAGTTTATTTGCCGTTTCAAAGGGCGGAAACTGGAGTCAGGGTGATATAAAAATGAATTATGTCCCGTTGAAAAGGCAATGTATTTATTAGATTGTCCTGGGGAGAGGTCCTGTATGAGCCTAATAAAACCGATGGTCCGCCTTTTATTGTCTAGGCCCCGTGAGTTTGATAAATGGATGACACGTTTATGGGTGCACCTCCGCTATTAGGAAGGATCTATCGCCGGCTATTCGCTCCAATTAAATCATGTCCGGAATTTCTTATTGTTTTCGATATTGTAAAATTTATCTTATTTGTTTAGGGATCAGGATGACGGAAAGAGACGGGAGAGAGCCGATAGTTTATCGGCTGAGGGGTCCGGATTTATGCTCTCCCCGCCTTTTCTTATGTGGACACCCACTTTAACTTAATTGCCTTTCCGCCTTTAACTTGTTTACACTCTTGTACGGGATAGATTTATCGACATCAGAACCGGGATGACCTCCCGCTTTTCTCGCCATGCCTTCTTGTTTTCACGCTCCCTCCTTCATTTTGAAATTAAGACGAGTTTTCTCACTAATTACCATCCGGAGGAAAAGAGCCCCGACCCTATTTAATTAATCTTCTTTATTACATCCGTCGTTTTGTTTTTCCAAGAATTTTTTCAAATTTGCTAATTGCTTAAGGGATTTACTCCTCTTCTGTTTTTTCACAACAATTAAAAATTAACTAATAAATTGCTTTTTAAAGCATTTTCATCTATTTCTAAGTTTTTGAATATCCCTCCTAAAAGTGGGAACTAATTTGATTTTGAGTTACTTTCTGGCACCCTAATATTAAACTTTTTTATTTTATTAATTGATAAATAATAATGAGATGTGGTATGGAGGAGGAAACCTATTAAGGGGTTTAATTACGAAAAGTTCGGGGCTCTACTGTCCTCTTCACAAACCACCACCTCCCACACCCTCCTTGTCCTTCTAGCACCACCCCAACCTTCCCTACTATAACCCCACTATACCATTACCACCCCCCTTTACTGTCATCCTCCCCCACCTAACCTACATTCGCAATACCACCCTTACCATCCCACTCCCACTCTCCACATCACCTCCACCCTCTCTCATCACCTGCTCTCACTGTCCATCACCTCCACACTCTCCTATCACCTTCTCCTACTCTCCCAACACCCTCACACTCTCCCATCACCTCCTCCTACTGTCCCATCACCTCCCCACTCTCTCATCACCTCCCACACTCTCCCATCACCTCGACACTCTCCCATCACCTCCTCCCACTCTTCCATCACCTCCTCCTACTTTCCCATCACCTCCTCCCTCTCTCCTATCACCTTTACACTCTCCCATCACCTGCTCCCACTGTCCCATCACCTGATCCCACTGTCCCATCACCTCCCCACTCTCCCATCACCTCCTCCCACTCTCCCCCACACCCCCTCCACCCTCCCATCACCTCCTCCTACTGTCCCATCACCTCCCCACTCTCCCATCACCTCCTCCTACTCTCACATATTATGATGCAAAGATAATGCACAGTAACGTTAGTTCAACTAAAGGGACCGATAACCCTTTTCACACTGCCACCGCCCACCGTTGATAAGTTATTGGCCTTAGACAGTTGATGTACCTATTAGTGGGATGAGTTGCGTTGGTCCTACTGCCATTAACGTGAACCTATCGATGATCACTACTCCACAGTGATACTTCAGCCAGATAATGGAAAATAGCACTGTCTTATGATTTAATGAGAAAAGTGTGCTTTCATAGAACTTTTTCTTGCATATTTGGCTTGTTTTTGTATGTTTAACTCCTCAGCGAGCTCTAAATGCTTTGTTTTAAAGGGCGAATGTACGAAGTGGTTGTCGGGGGGACGATTACCGGAGCCGAAAATAGGAAGGACACGGAAAGGAGTTAAGAAGTGATACGGAGGAAGGAGGGCGAACAAAGGTTCCCCGTTTGAGAACAATGAAGGCCGCAGACATGGGGCTTCCTTCCTCGGACGCCCTCGCTTTATGCACCGTTTCCCGTCCCGGCTAATTTTCTTAACTCTTTATCCCTCGTCCTAGGTGATATAGGGCCTCCCTTATCTCGACTCTGGCACAAAGCTTCTCTCGAAATTAATGAAACTGTTCCACCTTCCCCGCCTTCCCAGGGACCCTCTAAATTGTTCTTTTATCTTTTCAACCCCCAACGAATAATAATAATTCTCACCGGTAGCCAAGGGAAGGGGTTCTTATTATTATAGAAATTACTCCCGACGTCCATCCCTTCCCTTCTTTCTATTTCAGTTTTTAACGACAATAAACACGCACCCTTATTCTTCCCCCCGCATCTTTTTAAGCTGTTAAGATCTTCAGAACCTTTTTGTAATTTTAGAAATATAACGATTAACTCCTTAACACTGAAGAAAAAATCATCATTTCATTGTTTTCCTAACAAGCAACCCTACTACGTCATTCGACGTCACAGGAGTCCTCGAAGACCGTAAGTAATAAAAGAATGCTAAACCACTAGATACGTCATCAAGGAGAAAAATGACACACCAGTGGAAATCACAAACATCCAATTTCCACCAAATTTTTCTTTCGTAGTTATCTGGAAAATATGGCGATTTCGAAAATTGGATATTAACTTTTTTTTAAGTCTTTATTGAGTGAATGACATAAAGTTTCTTTTAAAAAATGGCTATACAGCTAACAAACGGGGACTAAATTAGTGGGTTAACTCTTGTGTCCGGCTTTCGGTACTAACTCGTGCTCAATGGGGCAGAGTGGCGCTTTCCACCACCATCCGCCCGGGAAGTCCCCCCTCTAATCAGGCCCCTGTGTTTTTAGTCCTATCTTAGGTTTGAGAGGACCCTGGGGACGCCCCAAGCCACCTCGTAAACAGCATCCACCCCGTCTTTCCCCTTCTATCCCTTAACCCATCCACCTACGGGGCTTTTTATGACTTTAACAACACTCGTGAGTCGGCTGTTCGTTCTACCCTACTGGCAACCCTTTTGTTACCTTAAAAGTCTCTGTTTACAACTATTTTTACCTTAATTACTTACTTATCTCAAAACTTTTAAGATTGAGCCATAGTTTTGTAAAAGTGGTGGATACCATTAGGTTTAAAAAAAATGGAAATACGCTTAATGTTTTTTCTCCTTTAGGCATTGAAGTACTTATAGTCTGAGAAGCAAGTTGAAGCTTAAATTTAAATATAAACCTAACAAAAACTCGGTCAAGCTTGCTGATGCTCTCTAATTGGACAAATCTGTCCCTGTGAATAACTTTTTTGCGGGTTCGCCCTTCATCTGGGTCGGCCATTAGACTGCCCGAGGACATTCTGATAACTCCCAACTTTACCGCAACCCTTGGAGAGACCCATTGCTTTCTCGTCGGGGCGAAAGGCTCGATGAGGGTGGGAAGGTCCGGGGGGTTAATTCAACGTTTAACTCTCCCGTCCTGACAGTGCCAACCCCTTCTTTGAATCCACCCTCCTTTTCGCCTTATGATCCATTTAACGTCATTTTTCCTTTGAATCTCCCTTCCCTCTGTGGGACCGTCTCAGGTACCGTCTGCACCCTTTTCGTACGTGTCGCTAAACGCCTAATAAAAGGGACTTTTATTCGATTATATCTGACCATGGGCTTAACTATTTCCAGGAAATTTAGCTTTCACCCCTTCCATGAAAATATTAACTTATATTCTGTGTTCCCCCTTTTATTAAAACAGAGCTCTTTGAGCCCTCTTATTCATCTTTATATAAAATTATCTTTACATTCTCATTTATCTATAAAGGTAAACTACCTTCTTGGTAATCAGAGGTACCTTCTTGCAATGATACACACAACTGTTGGAAAATTGAGGAGAAACGGTGTTGTAGTGAAGAACTCGGGAACCATTGAGGCCTTTAGGTACTTCCCTAATTGGAGACCTAACCCTTTAGGCAAACCTCTTGCTGTGTCCAAGTGAGGGACAGGACCAACCTCGTCATCATGAGACAGTTGAGTAGGAAATGGTATTGTCAAAAAAAGGTAGCTCGTAGATATAGAAGAATCCTATAGGATACATCCCTATCTGGGGACACTAGCTCAGCCGAATCCTTGGGATGATTACAATAAGAGAGGTTGTAGAAGATCCTGAAAGAAAGGATGGAGTTAGTTTGGCGAAAGGTGGTGTTATAGCTTGCAACTATAGAACCTCCTAGCTTCTTGGCAAGAAAGAGTCGTTTAGGGTACGTACCTATGTAGAGACACTAGCTCAGCTGACACCTTGGGATTATTACAGGAGAAGATCCTGAAAGGAAGGTAATAAGGATGATTGTTATAGTACCTCCTAGCATCTAGGCAAGGTAAAGTTCTGTAGGTTACATCTCTATGGGAGAAGGTGTCGTTATAGTCAAAAACTCTAGTACCTCCTATAGGGAGAGTTCTATAGGGTAAATCTCTACGTGGGGACACGACGAGAGAACCTAAGGTTTAAGCTCCTGAGGCAGGGACACTAGAATTTGATCATTCTTCAAGGATACAACCTACTTGACACCCACTGGTTTAAATGTTTTTGAGTTTTAAAATATTTAAGAGGTTTTATTCGAAGTGAAAAAGGGTGACAGGGTTGATGAGCGTGCAGGATTTCCCATGGTAAAGTCTCAACCCTTGCGGGCTGAAGTGAGATTTATATTTAAAAAGCCCCTTAAGGTCGCCTTGAGCTATATATGGGGGATGAAGAGGTCGTGAAGTGGCGAAGGGGGTAGGTGGGGGGAAGCGTTCTAAATATTTAGAGGGAAGCCTCACTCTCTCCGGGACCCCCTTGAAGATTTATACAGGCGAAGTACATTATCTTGTAGCCGGGGGTTGGGGGGCGGCTAATTACTTGGTATGATAGCGCATTAGCCGGGGGCCGTCCTCGACAAGACACCCCCGGAGAGGAGCGGGGAACGCGAAGAAGGAAAGGGGCGAGTAGGGGACAAAAACCGCAACAGCATCCCCGTCTTTACTCCACCAGACCAAGCACTACCAACTTTGATATTATGTGTTCTGTCTCTCTTCCCTCCAATTGCAACTTTACAAAACTCCACACGAATCTAGGGCACGATGTGTGTTAATTAATTAAAAACAAAACCTAAATTAACAACAAATTCACCTTCAATGCACTCAACCGATGTCGCTTCTGGTTTATTTTCGTCTTCTGCTTTATATTTGATCGGAAAGCTACACTCAACTCGTTCTGACAACCTTCCCCCAGGCTATCATCTTTGAAACAATCAAAACGACTAGTTTGGGCCAATAAATGTCTCAAACAATATTTTAAGTTCACAACTCTGTTCTTTCTCAATTCTTTACCATGTAGAACACTACTATATTCTAAAGAAGTACATACCTTTAAGGCTTTCATGGAAGATGGGGTCGGTCCCCTGATTAACCACAGAAAAGTTCCCATCGTGCGCTTTGGTGTCTGGAGAGTTTTTAAGGTGATTGTTTTCTTTTTTTCTGCAATATCTCAAAAACCGTTAGTCGTAGGCGAAATAATTTTTAGTACAAAATTAAAGATGATTAAATTTTCTATAATTTTGAGCTGATATGATTTTGTCGTAGGACCAAACGTATCTGAGCTACGAGGTCGCAAAAAAACCAGGGTTTTCTATTTTGACCTCTGCAGGACAGAAGACGTCATCTAATCAAAGAAGTGCACTTTGTAAAAGTTGTAGAGAATTTAATTACCTTTAGAAAACAACTCTCAAAAAGCAATTAACGATCAATAGGCGGGAGTGGGGGTAAATTTCAAAACAATTTTATTCACAAATTGAAATTTCAAAAAAATTTACAAATACATACAAAATTGAAGCCTATAAAATTTGCTGCAAATTTGATTTAATAAGATTTTTTGTAAGACCAACTGTTCCTGAGCTACGAGGCGACAAAAAAGAGAGAGATTTTCGAGTTTTGCCTCGAAGATTTTAGAAAAGTCAGATTTTAGAAAAGTCGGAAAAAAAGCGTGGAAGGCGTTACCTAATCAAAAAAGTGTACTAAGTAAACGTTGTAGAGAATTCAATTTCCATTTAAAATCAACTATTGAGTACCAAGTAACGTATTTTTAGCCAGGATGTCCTAGATTTCAGTCTCTACTCTGTAGTTGGGACCAGGCTAGGGGGCTATAAAAACATAAAGTGAAAACATAACCTGTATTAGCGAAGCAGCCAGCTAGGGAAGATTGGAAACCTTTGAATTTTTAAAATATCAAGGAAGTTTTTGATCCTTCAATATAAAAAGTCTTCGCTCTTGACTGGTGGCATAAGCTGAATAATTTACGACGGAGTATAATTAGTTTGGGCTAGGTATAAAGGCTGACCCCTCCTTTCCCTTCAGATTGTACCCTTCGAGCTTTCCGTACAGTTCCCTTTTCCAATCACACACCCTACGGTGATTATGGGCTGGAAAACCCACCGGGGAATAATTAAAATAGGGTGGGAGCACTGGTGGGGGGTGGGGGGGATGTGGACGCGGTGTTTCTCGAAGGGCTCAACGAAGAAAAGGAGGGGGAGGAGTTGCAAGCTAATTGTTGTTGACTTGGAGGGTGGATGGGGGAAATTTTCATCGATCTTAAGACGTCCACTAATATCAGTTGTGTGTAATCAAT
>JAGWEN010000792.1:0-55957 GCA_018703685.1 Orius laevigatus
TTTGAGAAACATGGTTTAGCGTGACAGGAAGGTCCCGAGGGGCAGCGAGTGATCAGAGATGTAATAGGCAGTTCAAATTGTCACAAATCGTTCTGCGACTTCGTCTAAGGGGCCTAAATGGAATTTCGTGATTTTCTTGTAACCTTAAGACTTTGAGCATGGTTGAAAATCGTGATGGGACTGTCTGATGATCAGCAGACCGTCTTAGAACGGTTCAAAACACGGAAGGCTGTTCTTGGGACCATGCTAAGCCCCTCTCCTAAATGGAATTCGTGTGATTTCTTCGATACCGGTAAACGTTGAGATGGTTGAAATGGGGACGAAATATATTATGGCATCGAGGACTATATGAGAAGACTATCGGTTCTGGGACTGCTCCTGAGGCGACTCTTAGAATGAATTTCGTCATCTTATGGAAATAAGCAGAGCAGGAGCTGGTCGAATCGATATAGGAGCTGCTCATAAACTGAGAATTCACATTTGACACAACAGATCAACCGCATACGAAAAAGAAGCTACTTAGGCATTGATGAAATTAATTTTAGAATGTGAACTTTTGGCGTGGTTTGAGTTGATATGTACTTGATTAATATTCTAAGGTTATGAAAATCTTAGCAGATTTACTAGAGAATTGAAGCTTGTGGTGCGTGCGATGGAGGCTCCGGGCTCGGAGCCCATTTTATTTTAACTGAGGCGGAGCGATAATGAGGACCTCAAAATAGGCTTAGGGAAAAGGAAGCCTTTCCGGAGGAAATCCGCTGCTTCTCGAGGCGTGCCTCGAGGCTTTTTTTATTTATTTATTTATTTATTATTTTTTTTGTATATTACATATAAATGGACAGACGGAAGGACGGACGGACAGACAGAGACACGGAACCTTTGTTCGGAATCATCTAAAATTCAAAATGCAAGTGAAAATTTACATTTTGGAGGACAAAAATTTTTCGACCTCTTGTACGATCGGAAAGCTTCCACTACCTTCGGAATGGGAGAAGGCAAAATTAATAAAAAGTAATATTTTTGAGAAAACTCGAAAGAAAAGAATCTAGGGCCATTGAACACCAAAAAAATGCTTTGCACCTGTCATCTCCGTCTAATCTTGATTTACGACCCCCAGACGCTCCCCACCCCCCGCACCATCTAAATCTTGTGACAGCGATTACGACGCCGTTTTTTAACCGATTTTGAAACTATTAACAGATTTGGAAACAGCTCGTCGTACCCTACAAAACGTGTACCTGGTTTTTCTGAAAAAAAGTTTTCCCGGAAAATTCGTTTCCCGATTTTCCGGAAGAAAATTTTTTTTGGAAAATGTGCTCTCAGATCAGTCTAGAGTTTTCCGAATCAAAGAGAATGCGCTTTTCAGAAAAAAAATCGGACCATTTTTAGTGCCCAAAACGAGGAAAAAACTTTTGGGGCCGAATGTGCTGCGATCTATTGACTCAGAAACAAACAAAAATAATGGTCGTCTCCGCCTTAACCGTAATCCTAATTTCCCATCGATGACGTCACATCTGGCCCTACCAATAGGATTGGATGATTCCACGCAAATCTTCTATCCCTAAAAGTGACGTCTCACAAACATTTAATCCAATGGAAAAGAGGCCCAAAAAACCCTAATCTAATGTAAAAGCGGCCCAAAAACCTCTAATAAAATGAAAAATAAAAAAATAGGCCCTAAAACCCCTAATCCAGTGAAAAAGAGGCCCCAAAAACCCCTAATCAAATGGGGAAAAAAAAAAAAATAGGCCCAAAAACCCCTAATCCAACGTAAAAGAGGCCCAAAAAGCCATATTCAAATGAGTCCCAAAAACCCCTAATCTAGCGTTAAAGAGGCCCCAAAAAAACCCTAATCAAATGGGGAAAAAAATAGGCCCAAAATCCCCAATCCAACGTTAAAGAGGCCCAAAAACCCCTAATCCAATGAAAAAATAGGCCCGAAAACCCTTAATATAAGAGGCCCAAAAACCCCTAATTTAAACAAGCAAAAACCCCTGGTCCAACAAAAAAGAGGCCCAAAACCCTCTAATCTGATGAAAAAGAGGCCCCAATCCCTAATCCAACAAAAAAAAGGGCCCAAAAACCCCTAATTTAAAAAACCAAAACCCCCTAATTTAACAAAAAAAAGAGGCCCAAAAACCCCTAATCCAGTGAAAAAGAGGGCGAAACCACCTAATCCAACGTAAAAGATGCCCAAAAACCTTTAATCTTTTGAATGAAAAGGTAAAAACCCCTAATCAAATGAAAAAAAAAAAAAGAGGCCCTAAAACCCCTAATTCAGTAAAAAGAGGCCAAAACCCCCTAATCCAATGAAAAGGAGGCCCAAATCCCTAATCCAATGAAAAACGGGGGGCCCAAAAACCCCTAATTTAAAAAACCAAAACCCCATAATTCAACAAAAAAGAGGCCCAAAAACCCCTAATCCAGTGAAAAAGAGGCCAAAACCCCCTAATCCAATGAAAAGGAGGCCCAAATCCCTAATCCAATGAAAAACGGGGGGGGCCAAAAACCCCTAATTTAAACAAGCAAAACCCCCTAGTCCAACGAAAAAGAGGCCCGAAACCCTCTAATCTAGTGAAAAAGAGGCCCAAAAACCTCTAATCTAATGAATAAGAGTCCAAAAACTCCTAATCAAATGAAAAAATAGGCCCTAAAACCCCTAATTCAGTAAAAAGAGGCCAAAAACCCCTAATCCAATGAAAAAGAGGCCCAAAATCCCTAATCCAACTAAAAAAGGGGCCCAAAAACCCTAAAAAAAGCCCAACCCCCCAAAAAAAGAGGCCCAAAAACCTCTAATCCAATGAAAAAAAAAATCCGCTAAAAAGAGGCCCAAAAACCTCTAATCCAATGAAAAAAGAGGCCCAAAAACCCTAATCCAACTAAAAAAGGGGCCCATAAATCCTTTAAAAAAATCCCAAAACCCCCTAGTCCAATAAAAAAAAAAAAAAGAGGCCCAAAAACCTCTAATCCAATGAAAAAAGAGCCCCAAAAACCCAAATCCAACTAAAAAGGGGGCCCAAAAATCCTTAAAAAAAAGCCCAAAAACCCCCATAGTCCAAGGAAAGAAAAGAGGCCCAAAAACCCCTAATCCAGTGAAAAAGAGGCCAAAAACCCCCTAATCCGATGAAAAAAGTGGCCCAAAATCCCTAATCCAACGGAAAGAAAAGAGGCCCAAAAACCCTAAAAATAAAAAGAACAAAACCCCCTCTAAATCGACGAAAAAAGGGCAAAACCCCCTAATTCAACGAAAAAGAGGCCCAAAAACCTCTAATCTAATGAAAAAGATTGCAAAACCCCTAATCAAATGAAAAAATAGGCCCTAAAACCCCTAATCCAGTGAAAAAGATTCCAAAACCCCCTAATCTAATGAAAAAAGAGGCCCAAAATCCCTAATCCAATGGAAAAATAGGCCCAAAAACAACTAGTTAATCCAAAGAAGAAAAAAAGAGGCCCAAACCCCCTAATCCAATAAAATTAAAAATAAAAAGGCCCGAAAACCCCTAATCCATTAAAAAAAAAAATCCGCTAAAAATCTTCAGAGGCCCCAAAAACCCTAATCCAACGAAAAAAAAAAGTTCGTAAACCCCTAATCCAATGAAACAGGCCCAAAAACCCTAATTAATAATTTTAAAAAAAAACTCTAAGCCCCCTAATCCAACGAAAAAAGAGGCCCAAAACCCCTAAAAGAGGCCCAAAAACCCTCAATCAACGAATTGAGCGAAATAAGCGCATAAATTACAAAAAAAAAGGACCAACAAAGGACCTTCCTCAAAAGAAAATCGATATTTTTTTTTCTTAACTTCAAGTTAAAACATGCACCAAAGATTCCTCTTATAACCTTCCAAAAGGTTTCCGAAGGTGAATTCTGATTGGCTGTTGGCATCTTTATCAACCAATGAGCTTACTTCTTTGTTTAAACATCATAATCCATCACTTACCACTTCAGTGCCACAGAAAAGAGACTTTTAAGTCTCTTTTCTGTGACAGCATAGAGTTCGGAAGGTTTATAACCTTCCTTTAACCTACCAGAATATGTAGATCCATCACCAGGAGGTCGCCATTTTTTCAGTTGATGGAGGCTTCCTAGATACCTATATGATAGGGCACTCTGGGTTCTTTTTTTTTACAATTATTTAAAAAAATTTGTACAAAAGAAAAAAAAAATCACGAAAAAAACAACGAGATGTCAAATTATCACAATAAAATTCGAAAATTTCGTCGGGCTTGATGCCTCCAAAAAGAAAATGGTGAAAGTTCCGGAAAAAACGAGGTTCGCCTTGGACTTTCATCGTTTTTGACAAGACAAGAAAATTGTCATCTCATTGTTTTTCAAATTATCACAGTCCGGTTTACGTACAAAATGAGCAATCGAAGAAATCACAGCATATCACAAAATATGAAGAAGTTAAAAAAAAAATTATAAAAAATAATAAAAATAAAATAAAAATGAAAAAGTTTTGGGATATTTTTTTTTGGGATTTTCATATAAAAATATATATGACGCACAACGTCACGGCTCAAAAAAGCCTCCATTTAAGAAAAAATATTTATACAAACCTTATATCCAGATATTATTATTTTTTTTTGAAGTAAATTTTGGGTGACTAGATATTGGCTAGAACCAATAGGAAGCGAGACAACATAGCTTATCTCAATTTAACTCTAAAAATAAAGGGAGACTAGTGATTGGTCGATCAGCGACAACATGGCTTATCTCAAATTTGAACTTTAAAAAATAATAAAGGAGACTAGTTATTGGTTGATTAGAGACAACATGGCTTATCTCAAGTTTGAAATTTAAAAAATAAATTTGGGAGACTTAAGATATCGGTCGATTTGAGACAACATAGCTTATCTCATATTCCCAATTTAAAATACAAAAGAAAAAAAAAGGATTTTGGTGCACAAAATAAAGGAAATATTTTTAAATATAAAAATTTCCAAATTTTTCTCTTTTTTTTGTTATTTTTTGAAGTCGGCACTCGGTAAAAAATTAATTAAAAATTGAAATCAATTAAAATATTTAATTATTTCAATTTTTTGAGGAGATTTTTGAGATTTTGAAACATTTATCGGTTTTGGAAAGAGAAAATTTGGAAAAATGACAATTTAGGACACAATTTAAGATTTTTTTTTGTTTTTATTCCCTAATTCTCACAATTTTAATGGAGGCTAATTTTTTTTTTTACAATTTTTTTATTTAATATTTGATAAAAATTATTGTTAAAAAACATTTTTTTTCTGATATTTACAAAATAAAATTTTTCTTTTTTGTTATATAAAATTATTCGTTAGGTATGAGCCGGACGGTGATCATTGAGAGGTCGACCATTTTGCGTTGGTTTCGCTTCATAAAAAGAATGGCGGATTCTTCGCTATTGAATTTTATGACCGCCTTTTTGGCGATTGGGTCCAAACTGATTTTCTGAAAAAAAAGAAAAAAAAAAAAAAATTAGATAATAGTCCAGTCGCCAGAGCAAATCTGATTTTGGTTTTTTGCCTATAAGTCCTAAACTAAGCGTTTTATGACAAAACCTACTCTATTCAAAATTGTAGGGCATAAAATTTTCAACAATTTACAATTTAATCGATTTTCCCGTAACATTATTCCTTACCGAGATACGCCCTATCTAAGTTTGAGAATTACAAAAAACAGATGGTTTTGGCCCTTTAACAGATGGTTGTGGCCCTATAACAGGTTGAATTAGTTCAATTTGGCGTCTGATGAGTCAGTTCTATGGTTATTAACCACAAATTTTATCATGCTGGTACTTTTATAGAATAGGTAGGTAAAAAAAGAATAGAATAGGTAGGCACTTTTATAGGATAGGAAGGTACTTTTATAAGTTGGTACGTAGGCAATTTTATAGAGTAGGTAGGTAGGTAGGTACTTTTATAGAGTAGGTAGGTACTTTTATAGAGTAGGTAGGTACTTTTATAGAGTAGGTAGGTACTTTTATAGAATAGGTAGGTACTTTTATAAGTTGGTAGGTAGGTAATTTTATAGAGTAGGTAGGTACTTTTATAGAGTAAGTAGGTAGGTAATTTTATAGAGTAGGTAGGTACTTTTATAGAGTAAGTAGGTACTTTTATAGAATAGGTAGGTACTTTTACAAGTTGGTAGGGAGGTAATTTTATAGAGTAGGTAGGTACTTTTATAGAATAGGTAGGCACTTTTATAGGATAGGAAGGTACTTTTATAAATTGGTACGTAGGCAATTTTATAGAGTAGGTAGGTAGGTAGGTACTTTTATAGAGTAGGTAGGTACTTTTATAGAGTAGGTAGGTACTTTTATAGAGTAAGTAGGTACTTTTATAGAATAGATAGGTACTTTGAGTAGGTAGGTACTTTTATAACTTGGTAGGTACTTTTATAAGTTGGTAGGTAGGAACTTTTATAAGTTGGTAGGTAGGTAATTTTATAGAGTAGGTAGGTACTTTGATAAGTTGGTAGGGAGGTAGTTTTATAAGTTGGTAGGTACTTTTATAGAGTAAGTAGGTAGGTAATTTTATAGAGTAGGTAGGTACTTTTATAGAGTAAGTAGGTAGGTAATTTTATAGAGTAGGTAGGTACTTTTATAGAGTAAGTAGGTACTTTTATAGAATAGGTAGGTACTTTTACAAGTTGGTAGGGAGGTAATTTTATAGAGTAGGTAGGTACTTTTATAGAGTAAGTAGGTAGGTAATTTTATAGAGTAGGTAGGTACTTTTATAGAGTAAGTAGGTACTTTTATAGAATAGGTAGGTACTTTTACAAGTTGGTAGGGAGGTAATTTTATAGAGTAGGTAGGTACTTTTATAGAATAGGTAGGCACTTTTATAGGATAGGAAGGTACTTTTATAAATTGGTACGTAGGCAATTTTATAGAGTAGGTAGGTAGGTAGGTACTTTTATAGAGTAGGTAGGTACTTTTATAGAGTAGGTAGGTACTTTTATAGAGTAAGTAGGTACTTTTATAGAATAGATAGGTACTTTGAGTAGGTAGGTACTTTTATAACTTGGTAGGTACTTTTATAAGTTGGTAGGTAGGAACTTTTATAAGTTGGTAGGTAGGTAATTTTATAGAGTAGGTAGGTACTTTGATAAGTTGGTAGGTAGGTAGTTTTATAAGTTGGTAGGTAGGTAGTTTTAAAGAGTAGGTAGGTAATTTTATAGAGTAGTTAGGTACTTTTATAGACTAGGTAGGAGCTTTTATAAGTTGGTAGGTACTTTTTCTTAAAGGGCCAGTAGATACCTACTTTTATAGAGTAGGTAGGTACTTTAACCTGACAAACTAATTATGGTATAGAGTAGGTTTTTATAGAGTGAGTTTTTATAGAGTAGGTATATGTATATTTTTATAGAGTGGGTTTTTATAGAGTAGGTATACATATATGTAAATATTTTTATAGAGTAGGTATGCACTTTTATAGAGTAGGTAGGTACTTTTATAAGTTGGTAGGTAGGTAATTTTATAGAGAAGGTAGGTACGTAATTTTATAGAGTAGTTAGATACTTTTGTAGACTAGGTAGGTACTTTTATAGAGAAGGTAGGTACTTTAACCTGAAAAACTAATTATGGTATAGAGTAATTACATTTTGATAGTAGGTACTTGCTTTTATAGAGTAGGTTTTTATAGAGTAGGTTTGTACGTATTTTTATAGAGTAGGTATGCACTTTTATAGAGTAGGTAGGTACTTTTATAGAGTAAGTAGGTACTTTTATAGAATAGGTAGGTACTTTTACAAGTTGGTAGGGAGGTAATTTTATAGAGTAGGTAGGTACTTTTATAGAGTAAGTAGGTAGGTAATTTTATAGAGTAGGTAGGTACTTTTATAGAGTAAGTAGGTACTTTTATAGAATAGGTAGGTACATTTCGATTCAGAGTCATCCCACATTAGCCCCGAAGAAAATGTAAAAGTTTCAAAAAGTCCCCAATTTTTTTTCCAGGTTCAATGTATATAATGGACTATAATGGTTGGCGAAAAATTCAAAATGTTACCTCATGAGGTCCGACCATTTTTGCCATTTCTTCGATCTGCTTGGTCGTGGTGGATGCGGAGAGGTTGTCGATGGCGACCGTTTGCGACACGATGTCATCTTTCACGCTTTTTTCCGACGTTTCGACTTTTTTCAATTTCGAAATCTGCTCAAGGGTCAACTATAAAAAAGCAAAAGTTAAGTTTTTCGCTGTAAAAACGAGAATTTGAAGTTTTTACCCTTTTGACGACGGTCGTTCCGTCTGGTCCTCTCACTCGCACGATACGGTATTCTTCGCTTTTCGCACCTTCGACCTTCTCTTCACCAGAATCTGCCCCTCCTGAGAACATTAAAGAAATTTTTTGTGAGAAGAAAGGTTTTGGTGATGGTTTTTGAGGGTGATAATAAGAGAAAAGAGTTGGGGGGAGGGGATTATGGGGGTTAAGATTTGGTATGACTTGGGGGAGGGGATGGTTTTTGGCGTTGCATTACCACAAAGTTTGGATTTTGACTTTGTTGGCATTTTGGACGATTTATAGAGAATTGTGATACTTTGCTGGGCCTAATCTGGCAAAAATGCAATCCAGCAAAGTTGGCCTTTTGACAGCGTTGCCGTTTTGGGGGATTTAGGACGAATTGGGCTACTTTGATGGGTCTAATCTGGTCAACGCTGCATTCCCACAAAGTTTGGATTTTGACTTTGTTGGCATTTTGGAAGATTTACAGAGCTCTGTGATACTTTGTTGGGCCTAATCTGGTAAAAAATGCAATCCAGCAAAGTTAGCCTTTTGACAGCGTTGATGTTTTGGGGGATTAAGGACGAATTGGGCTACTTTGTTGGGCATAATCTGGCAAAAATGCAATCCAGCAAAGTTGGCCTTTTGACAGGGTTGCCGTTTTGGGGGATTTAGGACGAATTGGGCTTCTTTGTTGGGCCTAATCTGGCAACGTTGCATTTCAACAAAGTTTGGATTTTGACTTTGTTGCCATTTTGGGGGATTAAGGACGAATTGGGCTACTTTGTAGGGCCTAATCTGGCAACGGGGCATTCCAACAAAGTTTGGATTTTGACTTTGTTGGCATTTTGGACGATTTATAGGGAATTGTGATACTTTGCTGGCAAAAATTCAATCCAGCGAAGTTGGTCTTTTGACAGCGATGCCGTTTTGGGGGATTAAGGACGAATTGGGCGACTTTGTTGGGCATAATCTGGCAACGCTGCATTCCAACAAAGTTTAGATTTTGACTTTCTTGCCATTTATGGGGATTTATTGCAAAGTGGGATTCTTTGTTGGGCCTGATATGGCAATAAAACAACGCCAAAAAGTTTGGATTTTGACTTTGTTGGCATTTAGGACGAAAGTACCTACTTTTATGGAGTGGGTTAGTACCTACTTTTATGGAGTGGTTAAGTACCTACTTTTTTAGAGTGGGTAAGTACCTATTTTATAGAGTAGGTATGTACTTTTATAGAGTAGGTAGGTACTTTTATAAGTTGGTAGGTAGGTCATTTTATAGAGTAGTTAGGTACTTTTATGCAGCAGGTAGATACTTTTACTTATAGGGCCAGTAGATACCTACTTTAATAGAGTAGGTAGGTACTTTAACCTGACAAACTAATTATGGTATAGAGTAGGTATATTTTGATAGAAGGTACCTGCTTTTATAGAATAAGTTCTTGATTGAGTAGGTATACATATACCTATTTTTATAGAGTACGAATGTACTTTTATACTGTAGGTAGGTACTTTTATAGAGTAGGTAGGTAATTTTATAGAGTAGGTAGGTACTTTCATAAGTTGGTAGGTACTTTTATGCAGCAGGTAGATACTTTTACTTATATGGCCAGTAGATACCTACTTTATAGATTAGGTAGGTACTTTAACCTGACAAACTAATTATGGTATAGAGTAGGTTTTTATAGAGTAGGTATATGTATACATATTTTTATAGAGTAGGTAGGTACATTTTGATAGTAGGTAGGTACTTTTATAAGTTGGTAGGTACTTTTATGCAGCAGGTAGGTACTTTTATAGAGTAGGTAGGTAATTTTATAGAGTAGGTAGGTACTTTTATAGAGTAGGTAGGTAATTTTATAGAGTAGGTAGGTACTTTTATAAGTTGGTAGGTACTTTTATGCAGCAGGTAGATACTTTTACTTATATGGCCAGTAGATACCTAATTTTATAGAGTAGGTAGGTACTTAAACCCTAGTACCACCAGGTGGGGTGATTTGCCACCCGAGAGAAGTTAAAAGTAGGCTCATGGGCAAATGAGTGGTAGGAGAACGTCCTGACCTTTATGTATTCCTCGAATAAGTTGTTCGCAACATGTTTCGTCACTCAAAATTAACCGGAAGTAATCAACGATTCTGTAAATTTTGTTAATGTTTCTCATTTTGCGTTTGGGGTGGTAAATCACCCCACGTGGTGAGTGATGTTGCTTAAGTTGGGTGGAATCTCACCCTGGGTGGTGATGAATGTCACATTTTGGCTTTGTTTTTTCCGCGGTTTTAGGCTGGTTTTTTGACTCTCGGGGCATGCGCGGAACGTTTAAACGTTCCAATAATCGTTCTGCGCATGGGCCCTGGATTCAGAACGGTTTGAAATTTGGATCTGCGGTGGAAACATAGCTTTTATTTGCTACCTAACACGTTTTTGTCAATATAATAAGTTTCATACAACTAACCATGGCGTCTTATTAAACTTTTCCCAAGTATTAGATACGTTTAAATGAATAATTTTATATGCATATTCAAAAATTTACGTTTGTTTTCTCGTTTTGATTTAATAAATTTATACAGTAATGTGGACGTACATGATATGTCGTTCAGAAGAGATAAAAATAATGCAGGGCTGTTATTGTTATATTTTTTCAATGTCAATAATGAAATTTGTTAAATTTAAAATTTATTTTGTAATAAAAAACTTTTATTACCATAACAAATTTCACTTTTAGAAGCATTTGATGAAAAAAATTATGATCGGGTGGAAAATCACCCTAGGTGGTGAGAATCGAAAAAAATTTCACCTGGTGGTACTAGGGTTAACCTGACAAACTAATTATGGTGTAGAGTAGGTTTTTATAGAGTAGGTATATGTATACATATTTTTATAGACTAGGTATGTACATACTTTTATAGAGTAGGTAGGTAATTTTATAGAATAGGTAGGTACTTTTATAAGTTGGTAGGTACTTTTATGCAGCAGGTAGATACTTTTACTAATAGGGCCAGTAGATACCTACTTTATAGATTAAGTAGGTACTTTAACCTGACAAACTAATTATGGTATAGTGTAGGTTTTTATAGAGTAGGTATATGTATACATATTTTTATAGAGTAGGTAGGTACATTTTGATAGTAGGTAGGTACTTTTATAAGTTGGTAGGTACTTTTATGCAGCAGGTAGATACTTTTACTAATAGGGCCAGTAGATACCTACTTTATAGATTAAGTAGGTACTTTAACCTGACAAACTAATTATGGTATAGAGTAGGTTTTTATAGAGTAGGTATATGTATACATATTTTTATAGAGTAGGTAGGTACATTTTGATAGTAGGTAGGTACTTTTATAAGTTGGTAGGTACTTTTATGCAGCAGGTAGGTACTTTTATAGAGTAGGTAGGTAATTTTATAGAGTAGGTAGGTACTTTTATAGAGTAGGTAGGTAATTTTATAGAGTAGGTAGGTACTTTTATAAGTTGGTAGGTACTTTTATGCAGCAGGTAGATACTTTTACTTATATGGCCAGTAGATACCTAATTTTATAGAGTAGGTAGGTACTTTAACCTGACAAACTAATTATGGTGTAGAGTAGGTTTTTATAGAGTAGGTAGGTAATTTTATAGAATAGGTAGGTACTTTTATAAGTTGGTAGGTACTTTTATGCAGCAGGTAGATACTTTTACTAATAGGGCCAGTAGATACCTACTTTATAGATTAAGTAGGTACTTTAACCTGACAAACTAATTATGGTATAGAGTAGGTTTTTATAGAGTAGGTATATGTATACATATTTTTATAGAGTAGGTAGGTACATTTTGATAGTAGGTAGGTACTTTTATAAGTTGGTAGGTACTTTTATGCAGCAGGTAGGTACTTTTATAGAGTAGGTAGGTAATTTTATAGAGTAGGTAGGTACTTTTATAGAGTAGGTAGGTAATTTTATAGAGTAGGTAGGTACTTTTATAAGTTGGTAGGTACTTTTATGCAGCAGGTAGATACTTTTACTTATATGGCCAGTAGATACCTAATTTTATAGAGTAGGTAGGTACTTTAACCTGACAAACTAATTATGGTGTAGAGTAGGTTTTTATAGAGTAGGTAGGTAATTTTATAGAATAGGTAGGTACTTTTATAAGTTGGTAGGTACTTTTATGCAGCAGGTAGATACTTTTACTAATAGGGCCAGTAGATACCTACTTTATAGATTAAGTAGGTACTTTAACCTGACAAACTAATTATGGTATAGAGTAGGTTTTTATAGAGTAGGTATATGTATACATATTTTTATAGAGTAGGTAGGTACATTTTGATAGTAGGTAGGTACTTTTATAAGTTGGTAGGTACTTTTATGCAGCAGGTAGGTACTTTTATAGAGTAGGTAGGTAATTTTATAGAGTAGGTAGGTACTTTTATAGAGTAGGTAGGTAATTTTATAGAGTAGGTAGGTACTTTTATAAGTTGGTAGGTACTTTTATGCAGCAGGTAGATACTTTTACTTATATGGCCAGTAGATACCTAATTTTATAGAGTAGGTAGGTACTTTAACCTGACAAACTAATTATGGTGTAGAGTAGGTTTTTATAGAGTAGGTAGGTAATTTTATAGAATAGGTAGGTACTTTTATAAGTTGGTAGGTACTTTTATGCAGCAGGTAGATACTTTTACTTATATGGCCAGTAGATACCTACTTTATAGATTAGGTAGGTACTTTAACCTGACAAACTAATTATGGTATAGAGTAGGTTTTTATAGAGTAGGTATATGTATACATATTTTTATAGAGTAGGTAGGTACATTTTGATAGTAGGTAGGTACTTTTATAAGTTGGTAGGTACTTTTATGCAGCAGGTAGGTACTTTTATAGAGTAGGTAGGTAATTTTATAGAGTAGGTAGGTACTTTTATAAGTTGGTAGGTAGGTAATTTTATAGAGTAGGTAGGTACTTTTATAAGTTGGTAGGTACTTTTATGCAGCAGGTAGATACTTTTACTTATAGGGCCAGTAGATACCTACTTTTATAGAGTAGGTAGGTACTTTAACCTGACAAACTAATTATGGTATGGAGTAGGTACATTTTCATAGTAGGTACCTGCTTTTATAGAGTAGGTTTTTGATAGAGTAGGTATACATATACCTATTTTTATAGAGTAGGTATGTACCTACTTCTATAGAGTAGGTATGTACATACTTTTATATAGTAGGTAGGTACCAACTTTTATAGAGTAGGTAGGTACATTTTGATAGTAGGTAGGTACTTTTATTGATAGGGTAGGAGGGGAGGTGGAGGTTGTTTTGCGGTTGCTTGTTTGGGGATTTTTGATAAGATTATGAGGGAATTTTTGAGGTTTTGGAATAAGTATGCACTTCATACATAAACCATGCAGGATTTAATTTTGAAAACTATTTTACCTGATTTTTTACGCTCTGAGGCATTAAAAAAGTATGAAATATTAGAAAAAAAGTGTTCAAGGTTGAAAATGAAAATAAATACCGGCTTCAATTTGGGATTTTTGCTGGGCCGCTTTTCGTTTTTCTTCTTTTTGCCTCAGGACGGCCTCTCGGAGTTTTTTCTGTTCTTCGATCTTGAGTCTGTATTCTTTCATGTCTTCGTCTTCTTCCTGTAAAAAGGGTTGGTAAGACTGATTTGGCGGTTGGTAAGACTGATTTGGTGGTTGGTAGGACTGTTTGGCGGTTGGTAGGACTGTCTGGCGGTTGGTAGGACTGTCTGGCGGTTGGTAGGACTGTCTGGCGGTTGGTAGGACTGTCTGGCGGTTGGTAGGACTGTCTGGCGGTTGGTAGGACTGTCTGGCGGTTGGTAGGACTGTCTGGCGGTTGGTAGGACTGTCTGGCGGTTGGTAGGACTGTCTGGCGGTTGGTAGGACTGTCTGGCGGTTGGTAGGACTGTCTGGCGGTTGGTAGGACTGTCTGGCGGTTGGTAGGACTGTCTGGCGGTTGGTAGGACTGTCTGGCGGTTGGTAGGACTGTCTGGCGGTTGGTAGGACTGTCTGGCGGTTGGTAGGACTGTCTGGCGGTTGGTAGGACTGTCTGGCGGTTGGTAGGACTGTCTGGCGGTTGGTAGGACTGTCTGGCGGTTGGTAGGACTGTTTGGCGGTTGGTAGGACTGTTTGGCGGTTGGTAGGACTGATTTGGCGGTTGGTAGGACTGATTTGGCGGTTGGTAGGACTGATTTGGCGGTTGGTAGGACTGTCTGGCGGTTGGTAGGACTGCTTGGCGGTTGGTAGGACTGTTTGGCGGTTGGTAGGACTGTTTGGCGGTTGGTAGGACTGTCTGGCGGTTGGTAGGACTGTCTGGCGGTTGGTAGGACTGTCTGGCGGTTGGTAGGACTGTCTGGCGGTTGGTAGGACTGTCTGACGGTTGGTAGGACTGTCTGGCGGTTGGTAGGACTGTCTGGCGGTTGGTAGGACTGTCTGGCGGTTGGTAGGACTGTCTGGCGGTTGGTAGGACTGTCTGGCGGTTGGTAGGACTGCTTGGCGGTTGGTAGGACTGCTTGGCGGTTGGTAGGACTGTTTGGCGGTTGGTAGGACTGTTGGCGGTTGGTAGGAATGTTTGGCGGTTGGTAGGACTGTTTGGCGGTTGGTAGGACCGTCTGGCGGTTGGTAGGACCGTCTGGCGGTTGGTAGGACCGTTTGGCGGTTGGTAGGACCGTTTGGCGGTTGGTAGGACCGTTTGGCGGTTGGTAGGACCGTTTGGCGGTTGGTAGGACCGTTTGGCGGTTGGTAGGACTGTTTGGCGGTTGGTAGGACTGTTTGGCGGTTGGTAGGACCGTTTGGCGGTTGGTAGGACTGATTTGGCGGTCGGTAGGACAGTTTGGCGGTCGGTAGGACTGTTTGGCGGTTGGTAGGACTGTTTGGCGGTCGGTAGGACTGTTTGGCGGTCGGTAGGACTGATTTGGCGGTCGGTAGGACAGTTTGGCGGTCGGTAGGACCGTTTGGCGGTCGGTAGGACCGTTTGGCGGTCGGTAGGACCGTTTGGCGGTCGGTAGGACCGTTTGGCGGTCGGTAGGACCGTTTGGCGGTCGGTAGGACGTTGGCGGTGTAGGACCGTTTGGCGGTCGGTAGGACAGTTTGGCGGTGGTAGGACTTTTGGCGGTGGTAGGACCGTTTGGCGGTTGGTAGGACTGTTTGGCGGTTGGTAGGACCGTTTGGCGGTCGGTAGGACTGTCTGGCGGTCGGTAGGACTGTCTGGCGGTGGTAGGACTGTTTGGCGGTCGGTAGGACTGTTTGGCGGTTGGTAGGACCGTTTGGCGGTTGGTAGGACTGTTTGGCGGTCGGTAGGACTGTTTGGCGGTTGGTAGGACTGTTTGGCGGTCGGTAGGACTGTTTGGCGGTCGGTAGGACTGTTTGGCGGTTGGTAGGACTGTTTGGCGGTTGGTAGGACTGTTTGGCGGTTGGTAGGACTGTTTGGCGGTTGGTAGGACTGTTTGGCGGTTGGTAGGACTGTTTGGCGGTTGGTAGGACTGTTTGGCGGTTGGTAGGACTGACCTCCGGTTCAGCTTTTGATGTTTTGATCTGGTCGACCATTTTGACTTCGTGTAGGTTGCTTATTTGGACTTTGCGGAGGGCGTCGGACCTTTGCTGTTTTATTCCTTGCTTAAGTTGGTAGCCCTGGTTGTTATTGATGGTCTTCACAGGCGGCAATACGACGCCGCCGCGTCCTCCTCGGAATTTCGCCATTTTGGGCGGCGGCGGAAACCTCATCGGGTGCATCGGACCGAAATTGGGCGGCGCCCCGAAGTTGTTCGGACCCGCGTTTCGAAACTGCTGATCCATCGGATATCGGTAATCATGCGGCGGATAATATTGATCCCATTGTTGCGGATAATTGTTGTAATATTGATCTCCGTTGTTGTAATACTGCAAAAAAACAGTTTTACCAACCTAAATTTTAAAGTTAAAACTTACATTTTGTTCGCCATATTGCTGCTGTTGGTAGTAATCGACTCGGTTGTTTTCATTCCAGTGGTTACCCTAAAAAATGAACGGAAAAGGTCATTTTTTCTGCTTGTTTACAATAGTTAAACGAAAAGTAATCGATTTCTAGACATTCGGGGGGACACGATGGAGTCATTTTTGGCTTGTTTACACCAGTAAAACGAAAAGGAATCGATTTCTAGTCATCCTGAGAACACAATAGGGTAGTTTTTTACTTGTTTACACTAATTAAATAAAAGGTAATCAGTTTTTAGACATCCTGGGGACACAATTGGGTCGTTTTTTACTTGTTTACAATAGTTAAACAAAAAGTAATCTATTTCTTAACATTCGGGCATTGTTTACACTAGATATTTTGGACTTGTTTACACAAGTTAAACGAAAAGGAATCGAATTCTAGTCATCCTGGGCACAAAATAGGGTCGTTTTTTACTTGTTTACACTAGTTAGAATAAAAGGTAATCAGTTTTTAGACATCCTGGGGACACACAGGTCGTTTTTTTTACTTGTTTACAATAGTTAAACAAAAAGTAATCTATTTCTTAACATTCTGATCTTGTTTACACTAGATATTTTGGGCTTGTTTACACCAGTTAAACGAAAAGGAATCGAATTCTAGACATCCTGGGGACACAATTGGGTTGTTTTTAACTTGTTTACACTAGTTAAATAAAAGGTAATCAGTTTTTAGACATCCTGGGGACACACAGGTCGTTATTTTTACTTGTTTACAATAGTTAAACGAAAAGTAATCGATTTCTAGACATTCTGATCTTGTGTACACTAGATATTTTGGGCTTGTTTACACCAGTTAAACGAAAAGGAATCGAATTCTAGACATCCTGGGGACACAATTGGGTTGTTTTTAACTTGTTTACACTAGTTAATTAAAAGGTAATCCGTTTTTAGACATTCTGGGGACAAAATAGTGTCGTTTTTTTTTTTTACTTGTTTACAATAGTTAAACGAAAAGTAATCGATTTCTAAACATTCGGGGGCATGTTTACAATAGAAATTTTGTTCTTGTTTACACCAGTTAAACGAAAAGGAATCGATTTCTTGTCATCCTGGGCACAAAATAGGGTCGTTTTTGACTTGTTTACACTAGTTAAAAGAAAAGTAATTGATTTCTAGACATCCTGGGGACACAATTGGGTCGTTTTTGACTTGTTTACACTGGTTAACCGAAAATAAATCAATTTATAGACATCCCGGGGGCACGATAGGGCCTTTTTTTGACTTGTTTACACCATTTGAACAGATATCTAAAGATTTCTAGTCATCCTGGGGACAAAATAGGGTCGTTTTTGACTTGTTTACACATGTTAAACAGAAAGTAACGATTTCTAGACATCCTGGGGGACAAAATAGGAGTCATTTTTGACTTGTTTACACTAGTTAAAAGAAAAGTAATTGATTTCTAGACATCCTGGGGACAAAATAGGGTCGTTTTTGACTTGTTTACACTAGTTAAAGAAAAGTAATTGATTTCTAGACATCCTGGGGACACAATTGGGTCGTTTTTGACTTGTTTACACTAGTTAATCGAAAATAAATCAATTTATAGACATCCCGGGGGCACGATAGGGCTTTTTTTTACTTGTTTACAATAGTTAAACTAAAAGTAATCGATTTCTAGACATTCGGGGTGACACGATGGAGTCATTTTTGGCTTGTTTACACCGGTTAAACGAAAAGGAATTTATTTCTAGTCATCCTGGGGTCAAAATAGGGTCGTTATTGACTTGTTTACACTAATTAGAAGAAAAGCAATTGGTTTCTAGATATCCTGGGGACACAATTGGGTCGTTTTTGACTTGTTTACACTAGTTAAAATAAAAGGTAATCAGTGTTTAGACATCCTGGGGACACAATTGGGTCGTTTTTTTTACTTGTTTACAATATTTAAACGAAAAGTAATCGATTTCTAGACATTCGGGGGGACACGATGGAGTCATTTTTGGCTTGTTTACACCGGTTAAACGAAAAGGCATTTATTTCTAGTCATCCTGGGGACAAAATAGGGCCGTTTTTGACTTGTTTACACTAGTTAAAAGAAAATTAATTGGTTTCTAGACATCCTGGGGACACAATTGGGTCGTTTTTGACTTGTTTACACTAGTTAAATAAAAGGTAATCCGTTTTTGACATCCTGGGGGACACGATAAGGTAATTTTTGACTTGTTTACACTGGTTAACTGAAAATAAATCAATTTCTAGACATCCCGGGGGTACAATAGGGCCT
This sequence comes from Orius laevigatus, assembly GCA_018703685.1. Lineage (NCBI taxonomy): Eukaryota > Metazoa > Arthropoda > Insecta > Hemiptera > Anthocoridae > Orius > Orius laevigatus. Next base: position 18,387 of record JAGWEN010000792.1, read on the forward strand.
TTTTTAGCTAGATTTTTTGGACTTGTTTACACTATTGGAACAAAAATCTTTAGAGTTCTAGTCATCCTGGGGACAAAATAGAGTCGTTTTTGACTTGTTTACACTATTTAGTCGAAAAGTAATCAATTTCTAGACATCCTCGTTACACAATAGGGTCGGTTCTGACTTGTTTACACTAGTTAAAAGATACGTAATTGATTTCTAGACATCCTGGGGACAAAACGGTGTCGTTTTTGCCTTGTTTACAATAGCTAGCCGAAAAGTTATCGATTTGTAGACATCCTGGAGGACACAATAGTTATTTTTTACTTGTTTACACTTTTTAAACAAAAAGTAAACAATTTATACTGAGGACACAATAAGATCGTTTTTGACTTGTTTACACTAGTTGAACAAAAAGTAATCAGTTTCTAATAATCCTGGGGACACAACAAGGTAATTTTGGCTTGTTTAGACTATTTACACAAAAAGTAATCATTATATAGACATCCTTAAGACATAATAAGGTCATATTTGACTTGTTTACACTGGCCGTGTTGTTCCCTTGAGTATCCCCAGGGGGGTGAGGCAAGGGGACTACTGGAATATGGGTACTTACATAGTTGGGATCCTGAAAATGGTGTGGTGGCATCGATCTCTGTTCTGGTGCCCAACCGTTCCATGCTCCATTTCCAGCTAAAAAAAAATTAATTATTTTGAGTTTTTGGTGATTATGTGGTGGTGGGGGGGTACGTACGAAGATTGAGGTTGTTGCGGAAATGAGGGTTGACGTGTATGTTGCCCGAGTATGGAGGGTGGGGGGGATGCTGCGGTGGCGGCGGCCCCCTGGGGTGGATAGGCTGGAAGTTCTGACCGTTGGGAGGGCCGGGGCGTTGGTGTCCTCTCCGGACGGGTCCTCCGCGGAAATTCCGTTTACCTCTCGGCGACGGCGTCGTGAAGTTCGTCTTCACCGGAACTGCGTCTAGCGTCTCCGGAATTGCGTTGTTAGGACGAGGTACGCTTGAAATATTACGCTCCGCCTTAAACCGACGACTTCGCTCTTTATTCTCATCTTCGCTGTCTACAAATTGAACCAAAGAAAACCAAAATTTCAGTCAGCAATACAGCAGTACATATTAATCAGAAGGTAGGTACCTAATTTTACAGGGAAAAAGTAATAGAGTAGGTAGGTACCTGAAAAAGTAATTATAGAGCAGGTAGGTACTTTTATAGAGCAGGAAGGCACATAACAGTAAGTAGGTACTTTCATAAAGTGGGTAGGTACTTTTATACAATAAGTAGGTAGGTACTTTAACCTGACAAAGTAATTATGATGTAGAGTAGGTAGGTAATTTAATGTATAGAGCAGGTAGGTAGGTACCTTTTGATAATAGGTAGGTACTTTTATACAGCAGGTAGATACCTAATTTTATAGAGTAGGTAGGTACATAAATTGTAGAGTGGGTAGGTACTTTTATATGGTGAGCAGGTAGGTACTTTAAACATCATAAAGTAATTATGATGTAAAGTAGGTAGGTAATTTAATGTATAGAGAAGGTGGGTAGGTACTTTTATTGATAGAGTAGGTAGGTACTTTTATAGATAGAATAGGTAGGTACTTTTATTGATAGAGTAGGTAGGTAATTTTATTGATAGAGCAGGTAGGTACTTTTATTGATAGAGTAGGTAGGTACTTTTTGTAGAGTGAGTAGGTACTTTTATTGATAGAGTAGGTAGGTACTTTTATTGATAAGAGTAGGTAGGTGCTTTTATTGATAGAGTAGGTAGGTACTTTTATTGATAGAGTAGGTAGGTACTTTTATAGATAGAATCGGTAGGTACTTTTATACAGCAGGTAGATACCTACTTTTATAGAGCAGGTAGGTACATTAATTTTAGTGTGGGTAGGTACTTTTGTATAGTAAGTAGGTAGGTACTTTAACCTGACAAACTAATTATGGTGTAGAGTAGGTAGGTAATTTTATGTATAGAGCAGGTGGGTAGGTACATTTGGATAGTAGGTAGGTACTTTTATCGATAGAGTAGGTAGGTACTTTTATAGATAGAGTAGGTAGGTAGGTACTTTAATACGGTGAGCAGGTAGGTACTTTAACCTGATAAAGTAATTATGATGTAAAGTAGGTAGGTAATTTAATGTATAGAGCAGGTAGGTAGGTACATTTTGATAGTAGGTAGGTGCTTTTGTAGAGTAGGTTTTTATAGAGTAGGTAGGTACTAGGTACATTAATTGTAGAGTGGGTAGGTACTTTTAAACAGTAAGTAGGTAGGTACTTAAACCTAATAAAGTAATTATGATGTAAAGTAGGTAGGTACTTTTATTGATAGACTAGGTAGGTACGTTTATTGATAGAGTAGGTAGGTACTTTTATTTATACAGTAGGTAGGTACGTAATGAAAGTAGGCAGGTAATTTTTTTTAGACTAGGTAGGTACTTTTATACAGCAGGTAGATACTTTTTAGATACTTTCTATTTATAGAGTGGGTAGGTACTTCTACTCATAGAGCAAGTAGGTGCCTACTTTTATAGAGAAGATAGGCAATTTTAAAGAGCAGGAAGGTATTTATAGTAAGTAGGTACTTTTGATGCTTTTGTTTAGTAGGTAGGTACTTTTATTTATACATTAGGTAGGAGCGTATATAAAGTAGGTGTTGAAAGTAGGTTTTGATAGAAAGAAGGTATTTTTTGTTATTAGGTAGGTACATAGGTAATTTTATAGAGTGGGTAGGTACTTTTAACAATAAGTAGGTACGTATTTTTAATTTCTATTATACAGTAAGTAGGTACTTTTACAGAGTGGGTAGTATCTAGTACCAATTAGATAGGTACTTTCACTCCTATTTTAGAATTTCCAAGTAAAACTCTGATTCCAGTTTGGAATTCAGAATTTTCCTAAAAAAAATTCTGAATTGGTTTTGGAAACTTCTCAATTTTACTTTAAAATGCTATATAGTTGGATACCTAAAATTCAACCAAAGAGTAATTTATCCAGTTTGACTAGATACTTCATGCTGAGTGACAGAAAAAGCCATTTTTGACTTTTTTGGTAAAATGGGCGATTAAAGGTCATTTCCTTTTCAGACACCATGATGGTCAAGGTCATTTTAGACCATAGAAAACCGTTTCAAATTCAAAAAATACAAACCGTTTTCATCATAGGCCATGTATAGAGCAGGTGGGTAGGTACATTTTGATAGTAGGTAGGTACTGTTATTGATAGAGTAGGTAGGTACTTTTATAGAGTAGGTAGGTAATTTTATGTATAGAGCAGGAGGGTAGGTACATTTTGATAGTATGTAGGCACTTTTATTGATAGAGTAGGTAGGTATTTTTATAGATAGAGTAGGTAGGTACTTTAATGGATCAGGTAGATACCTACTTTTATAGAGTAGGTAGGTACATTAATTGTAGAGTGGGTAGGTACTTTTATACGTTGAGCAGGTAGGTACTTTAACCTGACAAACTAATTATGGTATAGAGTAGGTACATTTTGATAGTAGGTAGGCGCTTTTATAGAGCAGGTAAGTACCTACTTTTAAAGAGTAGGTAGGTACATTAATTGTAGCGTGGGTAGGTACTTTTATACAGTAAGTAGGTAGGTACTTTAACCTGACAAACTAATTATGGTGTAGAGTAGGTAGGTAATTTTATGAATAGAGCAGGTGGGTAGGTACATTTTGACAGTAGGTAGGTGCTTTTATAGAGTAGGTAAGTACCTACTTTTATATAGGTAGGTACTTTAACTTTTATTTTTGACTTTTTTGGTATAATGGGCGATTAAAGGTCATTTCCTTTCCAGACACCATGATGGTCAAGGTCATTTTAGACCATAGAAAACCGTTTCAAATTAAAAAAATACAAACCGTTTTCATCATAGGCCATGTATAGAGCAGGTAGGTAGGTACATTTTGATAGTAGGTAGGCACTTTTATTGATAGAGAAGGTAGGTATTTTTATAGATAGAGTAGGTAGGTACTTTAATGGATGAGGTAGATACCTACTTTTATAGAGTAGGTAGGTACATTAATTGTAGAGTGGGTAGGTACTTTTATACGTTGAGCAGGTAGGTACTTTAACCCGACAAACTAATTATGGTATAGAGTAGGTACATTTTTGATAGTAGGTAAGTAATTTAATAGATCAGGTAAGTACCTACTTTTACAGAGTAGGTAGGTACATTAATTGTAGCATGGGTAGGTACTTTACTCTACAGTAAGTAGGTAGGTACTTCAACCAGACAAACTAATTATGGTGTAGAGTAGGTAGGTAATTTTATGAATAGAGCAGGTGGGTAGGTACATTTTGAGAGTAGGTAGGTGCTTTAACTTTTATTCTTGACTTTTGTGGTAAAATGGGCGATTAAAGGTCATTTCCTTTCCAGACACCATGATGGTCAAGGTCATTTTAGACCATAGAAAACCGTTTCAAATTCAAAAAATACAAACCGTTTTCATCATAGGCCATGTATAGAGCAGGTGGGTAGGTACATTTTGATAGTAGGTAGGTACTGTTATTGATAGAGTAGGTAGGTACTTTTATAGAGTAGGTAGGTAATTTTATGTATAGAGCAGGAGGGTAGGTACATTTTGAGAGTAGGTAGGTGCTTTAACTTTTATTCTTGACTTTTTTGGTAAAATGGGCGATTAAAGGTCATTTCCTTTCCAGACACCATGATGGTCAAGGTCATTTTAGACCATAGAAAACCGTTTCAAATTCAAAAAATACAAACCGTTTTCATCATAGGCCATGTATAGAGCAGGTGGGTAGGTACATTTTGATAGTAGGTAGGTACTGTTATTGATAGAGTAGGTAGGTACTTTATAGAGTAGGTAGGTAATTTTATGTATAGAGCAGGAGGGTAGGTACATTTTGAGAGTAGGTAGGTGCTTTAACTTTTATTCTTGACTTTTGTGGTAAAATGGGCGATTAAAGGTCATTTCCTTTCCAGACACCATGATGGTCAAGGTCATTTTAGACCATAGAAAACCGTTTCAAATTCAAAAAATACAAACCGTTTTCATCATAGGCCATGTATAGAGTAGGTGGGTAGGTACATTTTGATAGTAGGTAGGTACTGTTATTGATAGAGTAGGTAGGTACTTTTATAGAGTAGGTAGGTAATTTTATGTATAGAGCAGGAGGGTAGGTACATTTTGATAGTATGTAGGCACTTTTATTGATAGAGTAGGTAGGTATTTTTATAGATAGAGTAGGTAGGTACTTTAATGGATCAGGTAGATACCTACTTTTATAGAGTAGGTAGGTACATTAATTGTAGAGTGGGTAGGTACTTTAATGGATCAGGTAGATACCTACTTTTATAGAGTAGGTAGGTACATTAATTGTAGAGTGGGTAGGTACTTTAATGGATCAGGTAGATACCTACTTTTATAGAGTAGGTAGGTACATTAATTGTAGAGTGGGTAGGTACTTTTATACGTTGAGCAGGTAGGTACTTTAACCCGACAAACTAATTATGGTATAGAGTAGGTACATTTTTGATAGTAGGTAGGTGCTTTAATAGATCAGGTAAGTACCTACTTTTATAGAGTAGGTAGGTACATTAATTGTAGCATGGGTAGGTACTTTACTCTACAGTAAGTAGGTAGGTACTTCAACCAGACAAACTAATTATGGTGTAGAGTAGGTAGGTAATTTTATGAATAGAGCAGGTGGGTAGGTACATTTTGACAGTAGGTAGGTGCTTTTAAAGAGTAGGTAAGTACCTACTTTTATATAGGTTAAGTACCTATAAAAGTACCTACTTTTATAGAGTAGGTAGGTACATTAATGTAGCATGGGTAGGTACTTTTATACAGTAAGTAGGTAGGTACTTTAACCCGACAAACTAATTATGGTGTAGAGTAGGTAGGTAATTTTATGAATAGAGCAGGTCGGTAGGTACATTTTGACAGTAGGTAGGTGCTTTTATAGAGTAGGTAAGTACCTACTTTTATATAGGTAGGTACTTTAACTTTCTTGACTTTTGTGGTAAAATGGGCGATTAAAGGTCTTTTCAGACATCATGATGGTCAAGGTCATTTTAGACCATAGAAAACCGTTTCAAATTCAAAAAGTACAAACCGTTTTCATCATAGCCATGTATAGAGCAGGGGGGTAGGTACATTTGATAGTAGGTAGGTACTGTTATTGTGATAGAGTAGGTAGCGCACTTGTTATAGAGCTAGCTAGTGGTAATTATGTATATGAGCAGCGGTGGAGGGTAGTACATTTTTTGACCGGTAGGTAGCGCTTTTATGATAGGCGTAGGTAGTACTTTTTATGGATAGATAGCGTATGAGTACTTTATGGATCAGGTAGCTACCTACTTTTATAGAGTAGGTAGGTACATTAATTGTAGAGTGGGTGGTACTTTATGGTGGTAGTCTCTTTTATAGAGTAGGTAGGTACATTAATTGTAGAGTGGGTAGGTACTTTTATACGTTGAGCAGGTAGGTACTTTAACCTGACAAACTAATTAGGTATAGGTAGGTACATTTTTTGATAGTAGGTAGGTGCTTAATAGATCAGGTAAGTACCACTTTTATAGAGTAGGTAGGTACATTAATTGTAGCATGGGTTAGGTACTTTAATCTACAGTAAGTAGGAGGTACTTAACCGACAAACTAATTATGGTGTAGAGTAGGTAGGTAATTTTATTATAGAGCAGGTGGTAGGTACATTTTGACAGTAGGTAGGTGCTTTTATAGAAGGTGTACCTATTTTTATATAGGTACTTAACTTTTATTTTTGACTTTTTGGTAAATATGGCGATTAAAGGTCATTCCTTCAGACACCATGATGGTCAAGGTCATTTTAGACCATAGAAAAACGTTTAAAATTCAAAAATACAAACCGTTTTTCATCATAGGCCATGTATAGAGCAGGTGGGTAGGTAATTTTGATAGTAGGTAGGTACTGTTATGATAGAGTAGGTAGGTACTTTTATAGAGTAGGTAGGTAATTTTATGTATAGAGCAAGAGGGTAGGTACATTTGATAGTAGTAGGCACTTATTGATAGAGTAGGTCGGTATTTTTATAGATAGAGTAGTAGTATCTTAATCGATCAGGTAGATCACTAATTTTATAGAGTAGGTAGGTACTGAATTGTAGAGTGTGAGTAGGTACTTTATCCGTGAGCAGTAGGTACCTACTTTTATAGATATACGACTAGCTACATTAACTGTAGAGTGGCGTAGGTACATTTTCCATACGTTGAGCATGTAGTACGTGACCGACAAACTAATTTAGGTATAGAGCAGTACAGTTTTTGACAGTAGGTGGGCGCGTAATGAGCAGGGAATGGACCCTGACGTTTAAAATGAGTAGATGTGAGGGGCGTGGAAGGTACATTATATGTAGCGCGGAGTGCGTACATACTCTACAGTAAGTAGGTAGGTACTTTACCTGACAACTAATTATGGTGTAGAGTAGGTAGCATTTATGAATAGAGCAGTGGGTAGGACATGCTGACATAGGTAGGTGACTTTATAGAGTAGGTAAGTACCTACTCTATATAGGTACAGGTCTTTACTTTATTCTTTGACGTCTTTTTGGTAAAATGGGCGATTAAAGGTCATTTCCTTTCCAGACACCATGATGGTCAAGGTCATTTTAGACCCTCGAAAACCGTTTCAAATTCAAAAATACCAACCGTTTTCATCATAGGCCATCGCACTTTTCTTATCTCCAGCATCAACTTTGAGGTCGTCTATGTCATCCTCCACTCCAATCTCGATAAAATCTTCATCTTCAATTTTACTAAAAACAGACAAAAAATGAGCAAAAAAGAAAAGATTATCTTAATACCTTTCGCCAATCCTAGAATTCGCGGCCGTCTTCTATAAACAAACAGAAAATTTTGTAAACAAAATATTAACTACATAGACCATTCATACTTCATCGTCATCAGCAAGCAAAGCGTCTTCATCGAGGTCCAACTCGATTTCTCCCATATCACCCATATCGTCCAACATATCCTCGCTAAAAATGTTTGTATGTAGATTTCTGTATATTTTAATACTTTCTAACTGTATTTATGCACAGAAATAATAAGGTGCTACATCCAAGACTAGGGGATATACTCACATTGAGGCCATTTTTTATGTTTAGAATTTAGTTTTTTTAAATAGAATTTAGTAAATAACAAGTACAAATAAATAATGAGGATGTAAAAGGGGCTAAAAATTGTTTGTTTTTAAAGGGGGGAAGGGGGTGAATCAATATCCGCCATTGAAGGGTGGGAGGGAAATTTTGGAGGAGGAGGTTGGCAACATTGTTGATTTAAAACGTTTGGCGCCGAAAGAAAATGGGCTGTTGTGTCAAAAAGTGTCACATTTTGCTCATTTAGTTGAGAAATGAAATGTTATAATTTAAAATTACGTCAAAAATTTGCCAAATTCTGTTCTTACAGTGCTCTGATCACTCTAGAAGAAAATCTCTCAAAATTTCCATTTTCTACACAAATTTTCCCGTTTCCTCTTCCCTCAAAATTTCCCTTTTCTACGCAAATTTTTTCGTTTTCTCTTCCCACAAAATTTCTCTTTTCCACAGAAAGTTTCCCCGTTTCCTCTTTTTCCGTCAGAATTTCCCTTTTCTACACAAGTTTCGTTCGCTTCCTTCAAAGCTTTCTCTTTTTTACACAAATTTTCCCGATCTCTGAAATTTCTACTTTTCTACACAAATTTCCCGTTTAATCTTCCCTCAAATTCCGTTTCCTCTTTTCCGTCAGAATTCCCTTTTTAATAAATTTTCCCGTTTCCCTCCCTCAAGATTTCCCTTTTCTGCACAAATTTTACGTCTCTTCCGTCAAAATTTCCTTTCCACACAATGTTTCTATCTCTTTCCTCAAAATTTCCTGTTCTACAGAAAGTTTCCCGTATCTCTCTCCTCAAATTTCCTTTCTACACAAATTTTCCCGTTTTCTCTTCTCTCAGAATTTGCCTTTTCTACACAAATTTTTCCCTTTTTCTCTTCCCTCAAGATTTCCCTTTTTTGCACAAATTTTTCCGTTTTCTCTTCCCTCAAAATTTCCCTTTCCACACAAATTTTCCCCTTTCCTCTTCCCTCAAAATTTCTCTTTTCTACAGAAAGTTTCCCGTATTCTCTTCCCTCAAAATTTCCCTTTTCTACACAAATTTTCCCGTTTTCTCTTCTCTCAGAATTTCCCTTTTCTACACAAATTTTCCCGTTTTCTCTTCCCTCAGAATTTCCCTTTTCTACACAAATTTTCCCGTTTTCTCTTCCCTCTGAATTTCCCTTTTCTACACTTTCCCCGTTTTCTCTTCTCTCAGAATTTCCCTTTTCTACACAAATTTTCACGTTTACCCTCAAAATCTCCCTTTTCTACACAAATTTTCTTGTTTCCTCTTCTCCCAAAATTTCCCTTTTCTACACAAATATCCCCGTTTCCTCTTCCACCGGAAATTCCCTTTTCTACACAAATTAAACGTTTCCTCTTCTTCCAGAATTTCCCATTTCTTCACAAATTTCCTCTTTTCCGTGACAAACTTGTCAAATTCTATGACACATTCTTCCCAAGGTTGCATTCTTCCACTGATTTTATCCCTCCGTAAGAAGAATTTCCCTTTTCTTCACAAATTTTCCCTTTTCCTTTTTTCCCGTAATTTCCTTGTCAAATTCTACGGCACATTCTTTAAGTCTTATAATCCATCGTAATGAAAAATTTACCCTCAAAATTTCCCTTTTCCCCGCGAATATCCCTTTTTGGTATTTCAAAGTAATTTTATTTTCTTTCTTTCTTTTCTTCCATCTTTTATTCTTTACACGGAATTTCCCTTTTTTAAAACCAGGGGTGCCAACTTGAGGGAGTTGGCGTACCTGCTTCGCCGTTTTTCTTCCCGCCAGATCACTCCACCGTCCTTGAAGCCCCGTTTGTCGGCCATTACGGAATCTTTTGAGGGAAGCGTCGTCCCCCGGTGTTTTCCCTTTTGTTTTTAGGGAACTTTTTTTTATATTAAGTTATTTTTTTGTTTAATTTTTTAACACTAGCATTAATAATTGAAAATAAATTTCTTTTATATAAAGCAAAAAAATAAATTAATTTAAGGACGAACTTTTATTGAAGTTATGAGGAGAAATCTCTGAAGGTGATTTCAACCTTTCATTATAAAGGGTAAGTTAGAAATTTAAAATTTTATTTACATGAATCCTAATTTCCAAAATTACAACAATTTAGGTCAATTTGGTTGATAAGTTTGGGATTTTTGAATTGATGAAGTTTCTGGGTACGCCATGTGGGTTAGCTAGGGTGAAACTAGATTTTAGGTTCTACGCCCTCTTTAGGTATTGATGATGCTTGTTTGCTGTGCTTAGTAGAGGTATTGATGATTCAGGGTAATGATACATTCTTGAGTTGATGATCTTGATGACGGTTAATGATCTACCTATTTTGTTGATCTAGCAGCATTGATGATCTACCTATCAGATTACCCCGTTTACCTCCCTCCCCCCAACTTATCTGATCTATCTCCAAAGTTTCACCCCTAATCCCTTATGATCTACCTGGTTTCATCCTCATCAACCCCCCACCCCCAATTTAGCTGCTATTGTAATCCCAAAAATCGCCCCAAATTCAATCCCCCACGCCCCCAAAATACCGAACTTCACTGCGTTGTCATTCTTCCCTCCTAATTACCCCAAATCCACTCCCCCCAACTTATCTGAGGTATTGATGATTTAGGGTAATGATCTTGAGTTGATGATCTTGATGACGGTTACTGATGATCTACCTATTTTGTTGATCTAGCAGTATTGATGATCTACCTATCAGATTGCCCCGTTTACCCCCCTCCCCCCAACTTATCTGATCTATCTCCAAAGTTTTAACCCCTAATCCCTTACGATCTACCTGGTTTCATCCTCATCAACCCCCACCCCCAATTTAGCTATTATTTTAATCCCTAAAATCGCCCCAAATTCAATCCCCACGCCCCCAAAATACCGAACTTCACTGCGTTGTCATTCTTCCCTCCTAATTACACCAAATCCACTCCCCCCAACTTATCTGAGGTATTGATGAACTAGGGTAATGATCTTGAGTTGATGATCTTGATGACGGTTACTGATGATCTACCTATTTTGTTGATCTAGCAGTATTGATGATCTACCTATCAGATTGCCCCGTTTAACCCCCTCCCCCCAACTTATCTGATCTATCTCCTAAGTTTTAACCCCTAATCCCTTATGATCTACCTGGTTTCATCCTCATCAACCCCCCACCCCCAATTTAGCTACTATTTTAATCCCTAAAATCGCCCCAAATTCAATCCCACACACCCCCAAAATACCGAACTTCACTGCGTTGTCATTCTTCCTTCCTAATTACACCAAATCCACTCCCCCCAACTTATCTGAGGTATTGATGATTTAGGGTGATGATCTTGATGACGGTTACTGATGATCTACCTATTTTGTTGATCTAGCAGTATTGATGATCTACCTATCAGATTGCCCCGTTTACTACCCTCCCCCCAACTTATCTGATCATCTACCAGGTTTAATCCTCACAACCCCCCTCACCCCCCAATTACAGCAATTAGCTACTATTTTAATCCCTAAAATCACCCCAAATCAATCCCCCAAACTTTACTCCGTTATCATTCCTCCCTCCTAATTACCCCAAATCCACTTCCCCCAACTTATCTTACCGAACTCCTAATTATCTCACGTTTTAATCCCTCAAGATTTTCATCCCCCCCATTACCCCAAATTAACTACCACCAAATCAAATAACGATTATTACTTCATCACTCCTCCTAATTACCCCAAATAACCCCCCCCCATGAAGATATCCCAAATTAATTCATCAATCCATGATGATTGATAGATTGATTGTACTGATTCTTCATTTTGCATCTTTATTGATGATCTAAGATCGATGATTAAAAGTGGACGATGTCATTGATGATCAAGATGATCTATATTCTATAGTAAATGATGGGATTATCTATAATGTATGAGGGTATTGATGATCTATAGTATTTGATGGTATTGATGATCTAAAAAGTATTAGGGTATTGATGATCTATAATGTATGAGGGTATTGATGATCTATAATGTATGAGGGTATTGATGATCTAAAAAGTATGAGGGTATTGATGATCTATAGTGTTTGATGGTATTGATGATCTATAATGTAGGAGGGTATTGATGATCTAAAGAGTATGAGGGTATTGATGATCTATAATGTATGAGGGCATCGGGGATCTATAGAGTATGAGGGTGTTATTGATGATCTATAATAATATAGGAGGGCATTGATGATCTATAATTCAGGAGGGTATTGAGGATCTATAGAGTATGAGGGTATTGATGATCTATAATGTATGAGGGTATTGATGAATGATGATCTATAGTGTATGAAGGTTATGATGATCTATAATGCAGGAGGGTATTCATGATCTAGGTATAGTGTTTGAGGGTATTGATTATCTTTGTTGTATGAAGGTATTGATGATCTATAATGTAGGAGGGTATTAAGGACCTATAGAGTATGAGGGTATTGATGACCTTTTTGTATGAAGGTATTGATGATGAAGGTATTGATGAAGGTATTGATGTATGAGGGTATTGATGATCTATAGTGTATGAAGGTTATGATGATCTATAATGCAGGAGGGTATTGAGGATCTATAATGCAGGAGGGTATTGATGATCTAAAGAGTATGAGTTTATTGATGATCTATAGTGTTTGAGGGTATTGTTGATGAACTATTATGTAGGAGGGTATTGATGATCTATAATGCAGGAGGGTATTGAGGATCTATAATGCAGGAGGGTATTGATGATCTAAAGAGTATGAGTTTATTGATGATCTATCGTGTTTGAGGGTATTGTTGATGAACTATTATGTAGGAGGGTATTGATGATCTAAAGAGTATGAGGGTATTGATGATCTAAAGAGTATGAGGGTATTGATGATCTAAAGAGTATGAGGGTATTGATGATCTATAGTGTTTGAGGGTATTGTTGATGATCTATAATGTAGGAGGGTATTGATGATCTAAAGAGTATGAGGGACGAGGGTATGGATGGTCTATAATGTAGGAGGGTATTGATGATCTATAATGTAGGAGGGTACTGATGATCTATAGGGTTTGAGGGTAATGTTGATGATCTATAATTGAGGGTATTGATGATCTAAAGTAGAGGGTATTGATGATCTATAATAGTAGAGGTATTGATCTAATAGAGTATGAGGGTATTGATGATCTATAAATATGAGGGTATGAGATCTATAATTTATGAGGGTATTGATGATCTATAATTAGAGGTATGATGATCTATATGTATGAGGGTATTATGATCTAAATTAGGTATTGAGATCTATAGAGTATGAGGGTATGATGATCTATAATATGAGGGATTGATGTCTATAATATGAGGGTATTGAGGATCTATAATTATGAGGGTATTGATGATCATAATATGAGGTATGATGATCTATATTATGAGGTGATGATCTATAATAATGAGGGTATTGATGATCTATAATGTATGAGGTATTGATGATCTATAATTAAGAGGGCATTATGATATAGTATGAGGGTATGTGATGATCTATAGTGTATATGAGGGTATTGATGATCTATAATTAAGAGGATGATGGACTATAATGATAGGAGGGTATTGCATGATCTATAGTGTTTATGAGGGTATCGTGATGATCTATAATGTAAGATGGCATCTAAGTACCTATATAGTATGAGGGTATTGATGATCTATGTGTTTGAGGGTATCGTTGATGATCTATATGTAAGATGGCATTAAGGACCTATAGAGTATGAGGGTATTGATGATCTTTTTGTAGAAGGTATTGATGATCTATAATTATGAGGGTATGGACTATAGGTATGAGGGTATGATGACTATATGTAGAAGGTATGAGGATCTATATCAAGGGTATAGGATCTATATGTAGGAGGGTATTGATGATCTAAAGATATATGGTATTTGATGATCTATATGTTGAGGGTATCGTTGATGATCTATATGTTAAGATGGCATTAAGGACCTATAGAGTCATCGAGGTATTGATGATCTATAGTGTTTGAGGGTATCGTTGATATCTATAATTTAAGAGGGCATTAAGGACCTATAGAATATAGGGTATTGATATCTTTTTTGAGGGTATGATGATCTATATGTAGATGGATAGGACCTATAGAGTATGAGGGTATTGTGACTATAGTATCTTTAGGTAGTTGATGGATCTATAATGTAGGAGGTATTAAGGACTATAGAGTATGAGGGTACTGATGATCTATATGTATGAGGGTATGATGAATCGGTATATGTATGAAGGTTATGATGATCTATAATGCAGGAGGGTATTGATGATCTATAGTGTTTGAGGGTATCGTTGATGATCTATAATGTAAGATGGCATTAAGGACCTATAGAGTATGAGGGTATTGATGATCTTTTTTGTATGAAGGTATTGATGATCTATAATGTATGAGGGTATTGATGATCTATATGAGGTTATGATGATCTTTTTATGAGGTATTGATGATCTAAAGAGTATGAGGGTATGATGATCTATAGTGTATGATGGTATTGTTTGATGATCTATATGTAGGAGGGTATTGATGATCTAAAGAGTATGATGGTATTGATGATCTATAATGTGGGAGGGTATTAATGATCTATAGTGTATGAAGGTTATGATGATCTATAATGTAGGAGGGTATTGATGATCTATAGTGTTTGAGTTTATCGTTGATGATCTATAATGTAAGATGGCATTAAGGACCTATAGAGTATGAGGGTATTGATGATCTTTTTTGTATGAAGGTATTGATGATCGATATTTAATGTATGAGGGTATTGATGATCTATAGTTTATGAAGGTTATGATGATCTATAATGCAGGAGGCTATTGAGGATCTATAATGCAGGAGGGTATTGATGATCTAAAGAATATGAGGGTATTGTTGATGAACTATTATGTAGGAGGGTATTGATGATCTAAAGAGTATGATGGTATTGATGATCTATAATGTGGGAGGGTATTGATGATCTATGGTGGTAATTAACTAGAAGAGACATTATTGATTAGAGTTGTGCGTAAATATTGATGATCTACAGGATGATAATCAGTAGGTTATGGTGTGCCTATAGAATGATGATTTTATAATAAGTGATAAGTTGTTTTTTGATTATTTTTGCTTGGTCTAATGATGACTTGATAGTTTTTCAGAGGATTTTGTGTGTTTCGTGTTGAATTTTGTCCGTTTGATGATCAACTGATAGTCGGCGAGCGAGAAAGCGGAAAAAAGAGCTTTAAAATCTGGTCATTTGCGGATAATGAGTGATTATTCGTCGGTGGCGCCTCCGCAGAATTTCAACAAATCGCAGGCGTTCGCGGCGGCGGTGCAAAGAGCGAAGCAGATCGCGGCGAAGATAAATCCGTCGTCGGGAAGCGGAAACGAGGGAGCGAGCCACAAAAGGCATTCAGATCACGAGACGCTTCCTTCGGAGCCAGAGCTGAAGAAGCACGCGCGCTACGAGCCGCATTCTCCGCCGCCGCCGCCGCAGCAGCCGTCTCATCATCACCACCAGCATCAACAGCAACCGCCGACCATTCACGCCCAAAACAACAGCCGGTCGCAGATGGCGCCCAACCTCAATCTAAGCGGACCGGTCACCTCCGAGGACATCAAAGTCCCCGACAAAATGGTCGGACTCAGTAAGTACCGCTTTTAAACGCTGTAGTTAAAGCTAATAACTCATTTTTTAGTCATCGGGCGCGGTGGTGAGCAGATAACTCGCCTCCAAAGCGAATCCGGCTGCAAAATCCAAATGGCGCCCGATTCCGGCGGAATGCCCGACAGATTGTGCACCCTAACCGGAAACGCCGCAGCCATCGGGTAAGTCAAAATGTACAAATAGTCCAGTCAAACCTAGCCTGGGGGTGGAAAAAAAATAAAAAGGGGTTGGTCCCGCTAGAGCGTTTTTAATGTGATTTTTTTCGTTTTTTCCTAATATCTCGAAAACCGTAGGTCGTAGGCGAAAAGATATTTAGTACAAAATTAAAGATAATTAAATTTCCTATAATTTTGAACTAATATGATTTTTTCGTAGGACCAAGCGTTTCTGAGCTACGAGGTCGCAAAAAAACCGGGGTTTCTATTTTGACCTCTGAAGGACAGAGGACGTCATCTAATCAAAAAAGTGTACTTAATAAAAGTTGTAGAGAATTTAATTCCCTTTTAAAAACAACTCACATAAAGCAATTTTTTTAACTCCGGTTTTGTCACCTTGTAGCTCAGAAACGTTTAGTCCTACAAAAAATCATAGTAAATCAAATTTGTAGGAAATTCAATAAGCTTTAATTTTCTCCTTAATACTTTTTCGCCTACGACCAACGGTTTTCGAGATATTGGCAAAAAACCGAAAAATTATTTGCATTTTTCGGGTGTAGATTGACTGGACTTCCAAGTAATCATATTTTAGGTTATTTTCAGTTTTTCGTCAATATCTCGAAAACCTTGGTCGGAGGCGAAAAAGTATTAAGGACAAAATTAAAGCTTATTGAATTTCCTACAAATTTGATTTACTATAATTTTTTGTAGGACTAAACGTTTCTGAGCTACAAGGTGACAAAACCTGAGTTGAAAAAAATTGCTTTATGTTAGTTGTTTTTAAAAGATAATTAAATTCTCTACAACTTTTATTAAGTCCACTTTGTTGATTAGATGACGTCTTCTGTCCTTTAGAGGTCAAAATAAAAAACCCCGGTTTTTTGCGACCTCGTAGCTCAGAAACGTTTGGTCCTACGAAAAAATCATATTAGCTTAAAATTATGGCAAATTTAATTATCTTTAATTTTGTACTTAATATTTTTTCGCCTACTATTTACGGTTTTCGAGATATTGGTGAAAACACGAAAAAAATCACCTTAAAAACGCTCCCTACACATTTCCGTAGAGAAACAAAAAACCTTCTTATTTTTTTCTTTTATTTGCCTTTTTCGGCTTAGTTTGACTGGACTACACAAATGACCTTTTATTGATGTTTTTAGGAGAGCGAAAGAGCTCGTCAATGCAATCGTGAACCAGCGATACAAGACGGAAGGTCCCGGAGGTGGTGGTGGAGGAGGAGGAGGAGGTGGTGGAATGATGAGAGGACCTCCTGATGATATTCCGCCAAGGCATGGTTCCGGTGGCCCAAGTTTTGTTGAAGTAATGGTCCCGGGTCCGAAAGTCGGGCTAATCATCGGCAAAGGTGGCGAAACGATCAAAATGCTCCAGGAGAAATCGGGCGCCAAAATGGTCGTCATACAGGAAGGTCCGAACCAAGAAGTGGAAAAGCCGCTTAGGATTACGGGTGATCCGCAGAAAGTGGAACATGCGCGGAGTTTGGTCTACGAGCTTCTAGCGGAGAAAGAAACGCAGCAGACGAGGAACGCTCCTCGCCAGCAAAGTCGCAATTCGGGCTTCAACGAAAGACGAGGCGGATTCTCAAGCCGCGGCGAAGAATCGCAGTTCGTCGTCCCCGCTGCGAAATGCGGCGTCATCATAGGACGAGGCGGCGAAACGATCAAACAGATCAACCAAGCGACCGGCGCCCACTGCGAACTCGACCGTCGCCCTAATAACAACCCCAACGAAAAAGTTTTCATCATCCGCGGAACTTCCGATCAGATCGAATCCGCAAAGCAGATGATAAGCGACAAAATAGGACTCGTATGTCATCTTTTCTTTTTCATTTCTAAAATATTCTCTGCAGGGATCGAACGGCGGACCGAACTACCAATCGGGCGGACCGAATAACTCGCAAGGCAACTTTTCCCAATCTTGGGCCCCTCAAGGACCATCTTATGGCCAACCTTATCATCAACAGCATATGGACCCTGGTAAGCTCACCTAATTCATTGTTTTGTGATTTTAGACCAACAAACTAGATTTTTGTAACGATCAACTTTAAACGTCCATAACTTCCTTAATTTTTAACCGATTTACTCGTTCAATATACCGTCGGAAAGCTATTTTAAAGGGCTATCAAAGTTGTTTTAGTAAAAATTGTTCTCAGATGACTCCTTCACCCTCAAAAATCGACTCAAAGTTGACCAACCCAAAAAAAAAAAATTTTTTTATTTGCCCCAAAATGTGGTTTTTTGGTGTGAGGAACACAATTCTGAAGTCAATTTCTTGATAAAAAAATTTTTATTACATCCTGTTCTTACAAAACTGGCTTCATATTGGGCTTCGAAGGCATTCTGAGTGCCATCATAATCCTAAAATGACACTTTAGGTTTATTTTTATGAATGATAAATGACCCTCTAGAACCTTTCATCATCGAAAACGGCACTCTAAACTATCACAGAAAAAGATACTCTAGAGTCCTTTATCATCAAAAAACGACACTCTAGAATTCATTTTCGAAGTAAAAACCACTTTAGATTTCATAGAAATCCTAAAAATACACTCTAGAATCCTTCATCATTAAAAAACGACACTACTTCATCAATCATCATTAAAAAACGACAGTCTAGAATCCTTCATCATCAAAAAACGGCACTCTAGCCTTCATCATCACCAAAAAAAGATACTCTAGAGTCCTTCATCATAAAAAAAAAATGACACTCTAGAATCCTTCATCATAAAAAACGTCACTCGAGCCTTCATCATCATAAAAAAAAGATACTCTATCCTTCATCATCGAAAAACTACACTCTAGATTTTATTATCCCAGTAAAAACCACTTTAAATTCCAAAGAAATCCTAAAAAATACACTCTAGAATCCTTCATCATTGAAAAACGACCCTCTAGGCTTCATCATCACAGAAAAAGATACTCTAGGAGTCCTTCATCATCAAAAAACGACAGTCTAGAATCCTTCATTATCGAAAAAGGACACTCTAGAATCCTTCACCATCATCATTATACCGACACTCTAGAATCCTCCATCATCAAAAAACGGCACTCTAGCCTTCTTCATCATTGAAAAACGATACTCTAGCCTTCATCATCACAAAAAAAGATACTCTAGAGTCCTTCATCATCAAAAAACGACACTCTAGAATCCTTCTCATACTACCCTCTAAATCCTTCTTCAATCATCATTAAAACACGACAGTCTAGAATCCTTCATCATTGAAAACAAAAGACCATCAGGAATTGATTTATAAAGTAAAAGACATTCTAGGTGCCATCATAATCCTAAAATGACACGCTAGGTTTTTTTGTGAATGATAAAGGACCCTCTAGAACCTTAAATCATCAAAAAATGACACTCTAGAATCCTTCATCATTGAAAAACGACACTCTAGAATCCTTCATTATCGAAAAGGACACTCTAGAATCCTTCACTTCATCATCACAGAAGAGATACTCTAGAGTCCTTTATCATCAAAACACGGCACTCTTTAATCCTTCATCAATCATCATTAAAAAACGACAGTCTAGAATCCTTCATCATCAAAAAAACGGCACTCTAGCCTTCATCATCACTGTCTAGAATACTTCATTGACGAAAAAGGATCTGCAAATAGAATCCTTCATCCTGAAAAACGACCCTCTAAAATTCATTTTCTAAGTAAAAAAAGCATTCTAGGTGCCATTATAATCCTAAAATGACACTCTAGGTTTATTTATGAACGATAAATGGCCCTCTAGAACCCTTCATCATCGATAAACGACACTCTAGACTTTATCATCACAAAAAAATAGAATCCTTCATCAATCATCATTAAAAAACGACAGTCTAGAATCCTTCATTATCGAAAAAACGACCCTCTAGAATTCATTTTCAAAGTAAAAGACATTCTAGATGGCATAATAATCCTAAAAAGACACTCTAGAATCCTTCATCATTGAAAAAACGACCCTCTAAAATTCATTTTCAAAGTAAAAGACATTCTAGGTGCCATCATAATCCTAAAATGACACTCTAGGTTTATTTATGAACGATAAATTACCCTCTAGAACCCTTTATCATCGAAAAACGACACTCTAGACTTCATCATTACAGAAAAAGATACTCTAGAGAGTCTAGAGTCCTTTATCCATAAAAAAACGACACTCTAGAATCCTTCATCATCAAAAAACGGCACTCCTATCATCACAAAAGTCATTTATCATCAAACAACGACCCTCTAGAATTGGTTTTCAAAGTAAAAGACATTCTAGGTGCCATCATAATCCTAAAATGACACTCTGGTTTATTTATGAACAAAAAATGACCCTCTAAAACCCTTCATTATCGAAAAACGACACTCTAGACTTTATTTTCCCAGTAAAAACCACTTAAGATTCCATAGAAATCCTAAAAATACACTCTAGAATCCTTCATCATTGAAAAACGACCCTCTAGAATTCATTTTCAAAGTAAAAGACATTCTAGGTGCCATCATAATCCTAAAATGACACTCTAGGTTTATTTATGAACGATAAATGACCCTCTAAAACCATTCATCATCAAAAAACGACTATAACTTCATCATCACAGAAAAAAATACTCTTGAGTCCTTTATCATCAGAAAACGACACTCTAGAATCCTTCATCATCAAAAAACGACACTCCAGATTTTAGTTATCTCCAGTAAAAACACTTTAGATGCCATAGAAATCCTAAAAATACACTCTAGAATCCTTTATCATTGAAAAAACGACCCTCTAGAATTCATTTTCAAAGTAAAAGACATTCTAGGTGCCATCATAATCCTAAAATGACACTCTAGGTTTATTTATGAACGATAAATGACCCTCTAAAACCATTCATCATCAAAAAACGACTATAAACTTCATCATCACAGAAAAAGATACTCTTGAGTCCTTTATCATCAGAAAACGACACTCTAGTATCCTTCATCATCAAAAAACGACACTCCAGATTTTATTATCCCAGTAAAAACCACTTTAGATTCCATAGAAATCCTAAAAATACACTCTAGAATCCTTCATCATTGAAAAAACGACCCTCTAGAATTCATTTTCTAAGTAAAAGACATTCTAGGTGCCATCATAATCCTAAAATGACACTCTAGGTTTATTTATGAATGATAAATGACCCTCTAGAACCCTTTATCATCGAAAAACGACACTCTAGATTTTATTGACACAGTAAAAACCACTTTAGATTCCATAGAAATCCTAAAAATACACTCTAGAATCCTTCATCATCGAAAATGGGCACTCTAGAATCCTTCATCATTGAAAAAACGACCCTCTAGAATTCATTTTCAAAGTTGCTAAATCGTAAATCATATTTTGCCCAACTCTGTTTTAGACAATGGAGGTATGGGATCGATGGGAGGCGGAGGTAACCAAGCGGACTACTCGCAGCAATGGATCGAATATTACCGCAGCCTCGGACTCCACCAGGAAGCCGACGAAATAGAGCATCAAACTAAATCGAAGGTATCATAAACAACCAAAAAACCCAAAAAAACCATCATCAAAAATTGGGTCTCGACAGGTTTTAAATTGAATTTTTTTTCTTTTTGTTCTATTTTTTCTTCCCGTGCGTTTACTATGTCCGTTGTAAATTGGCACAAAATACCACCAAAAAACAAAAAAACAAAAATTCGTTGTGTGAAAATTTAGCAAGGACAGAATAATACGATGGCGAACAACGCACCGCCGAGCGCGCCGCAGCCGACGCCAGCCGGTCCGCCTTCGGGCCAGCAGAACGGCCAACCGGACTACTCGGCGCAGTGGGCCCAGTACTACAGGAGCTTAGGAAAGCATAAAGAAGCCGAACTCATCGAACAACAGATGAAATCTAAGGTAAAAACATTTAAAACCCTAAACCTTCTTCATATCGCAAAGAATTCCAATGATGATAAACCTCATCCTTGCTCGTCGATCCGTTTTTATGCGGAAATGACATGAAAATCGGCCATCCTGGACTCGTTTTCCGAGAAAGCAGTCCGGGATCTGAGGAATTCAAACATTACATTCCTTTTTTTGACTAAATTCTAACACCAAAGTCGTCCTATCGACTTGGGACTATCACCATTCAATTTAGAAGTGCCTTAAACATATATTTCGACACCCCACATCATATGTCTAAAAACGTTTTTTTCATGATTTTGGTGCCGCAGACCACCAAAGTCGTCCTATCGACTTGGGACTATCACCATTCGATTTAGAAGTGCCTTAAACATATATTTGGACACCCCACATCATATGTCTAAAAACGTTTTTTTCATGATTTTGGTGCTGCAGACCACCAAAGTCGTCCTATCGACTTGGGACTATCACCATTCGATTTAGAAGTGCCTTAAACATATATTTCGACACCCCACATCATATGTCTAAAAACGTTTTTTCATGATTTTGGTGCTGCAGACCACCAAAGTCATCCTATCGACTTGGGACTATCACCATTCGATTTAGAAGTGCCTTAAACATATGTTTCGACACCCCACATCATATGTCTAAAAAACGTTTTTTTCATGATTTTGGTGCTACAGACCACCAAAGTCGTCCTAGCGACTTGGGACTATCACCATTCGATTTAGAAGGGCCTTAAACATATATTTCGACACCCCACATCATATGTCTAAAACCATGTTTTTCCATGATTTTGGTCCCGCAGAATACCAAAGTCATCCTATCGACTTGGGACTATCGCCATTCAATTTAGAAGTGCTTTAAACATATGTTTCGACACCCCACATCATATGTCTAAAAACGTTTTTTTCATGATTTTGGTGCCACAGACCACCAAAGTCGTCCTAGCGACTTGGGACTATCACCATTCGATTTAGAAGGGCCTTAAACATATATTTCGACACCCCACACCATATATCTAAAACTATGATTTTCCATGATTTTGGTCCCGCAGAATACCAAAGTCATCATATCGACTTGGGACTATCACCATTCGATTTAGAAGTGCCTTAAACATATGTTTCGACACCCCACATCATATATCTAGAATGATGTTTTTTCTGATGTTGCCGCATCTGCGAAGGTTGACTCTTTTGTTTTGTTGCAGCAAACGACTCAGATGCCAGTCGGAGGTCAAAACCCGTCGAACCCTTCATCGTTCGCATACCAGCAACCCGGCGGTTACCCATACCAGCCTGTCGCTTACCCGTACCAACCGTCAGGAAACTACCAATATTCAGCATCTCAACCGCCGCAAAACCAAGAATAAAAAGGTATAATTCATCCTTAGAAACATAAAATTTTCATTTTCAGGTTTCCTATTTTATAATTTTTCCAATTTCGTTTTTTCTTGTTGTCTGATTTCAGGTTTATATTTAAAATTTCTTTCTTTTTCCTTTCAATTTTTCATCCCAAATCCTTTAGGTAGTGCTGCCAACACAATTTTCCCTCCTCGTTTTTCCCCCTCCATCCTCGGTCTTCCCAGAAAAAGAAAGAAATTCATAAGGTTTGTATCCGACGATGGTTTCACCCTTAGAAAACTTATAAATTAAGAACTTTTTTTTTTAATTAACATGTTTTTCAAAATATTTAGAGAGAAAATAATTACAATGTAAAAAAAAATTTGTGTTTATGACAATTTTGTACTTTTTTTTGTTTACATTTTTTTTGTTTTGCTTTTTTTTTCTCATGATTTCACCCTTTGTTGCAAATGATTTCTTTTTCTAGAAAAAAAATTCCCCAAGAGGGAAATTTGAGTTGCAGTGTTGCCATTATACCATTTTAGACTCAAATTTCCCTCCAGGAGGGAAAATTTCCCTCCAAGGTAAGTTCCCAATTGCCAAACACACCATTTTTTTCCTCTCATGTGCCAATTTACATGTTTTTTTCTCTTGTCTTATTTATTGTGTTCCTCTTTTGTATATTTTGTCCATAAAAATTAACATTTTTTGCATTTGTCTATACAGGAGGCCAATTCCCTTTAATTTTTCGCGATGGCCATCTTTTTTATTTAATTTTTTTTTGTTCTATTTTTTTGTGTTTGAGTTTCAGGTAGTCTTGGGGAATAGATTTTCTTGTTATGTACTTAATTTTCTAAAAAAATAGATATAATTATAAGGTTTTTTTTGTAGTAAAATGTTTTTATTTTTATTTTTTTAACGTTTCATAAGTCGAACACAATTAAATTTTTTACGTTCATTCATAAATTGGCACAATTTTGGCACTAGGAAAATTCTTTTCGACCATATTTAGAAGCCTAAGTTATCAAAATTTCTATCGACTAATTAGCAGCGAAAAGAGGCAAAATATGCAGCAAAATTTCAACTTTTACACACGAGGATGTACAAAATGAACATAAAACATGCCAAATGGCGATTATTATTGTTTTTTAACCGTAAAATGATGCGAAAACTGCAATAAAACCTCTCAAATGTGGTAAGGTAAGTGGAATTTTTTAAAAATTTAAGTTCAATATATGAAAATATTTCAATTTTCGACCTATGTTTCATATATGGTGGAAAAATTAGAAATCGTAGATTATGCTTTGATGTTGCCTTCTAGAGCATTTGAAAGCTTATTTTATGACTGGAAACGAAAAAGACCATTCCATAACCTATAATATTGGTAGAGCAACATATTTCATTGGTCTATTTCCAAGTGACGTCATTAATTTGAGGTTAGTTTTACCAATTTCGCCGCCATGTTGGTTCATGACGTCATCACAATTTAGGAATATCGACTAGAATGTTTTTTTGCGAATACTATCCTTGCTGATGTTTCCCCAACAAGAAAATTGGTGAAACAACCTTTTGTAGTGTACGTGTGACGTCATTCAATAGGATTACTAGATTTTCGATCTAGAAGGCAGTGAATTCTAAAATCTCATCTAGAAGGCAGTGGTGGACAAGTTTTTTTTTGTATTAATCCATCGCCGTACTACTTGTTAATACTAGCTTTATATTTAACCCTATTTCCATGTGACGTCATTAATTTGAGGTTAGTTTTATCAATTTCGCCACCATGTTGGTTCATGACGTCATCAGGAATATCGACTAGAATATTGTTTTAAGAATACCATCCTTGCTGATGTTTCCCCAGCAAAAAAAATTGGTAAAACAACATTTTGTGGTGTCCATGTGACGTCATACAATGGGATTACTAGATTTTCGATCAAGAAGGCAGTGAATCCTAAAATCTCATCTAAAAGGCAATGGTGGACAAGTTTTTTCTGGAATATCGCCCTCAGAACATGTAAAAGAATAAGTAATTGTTTATAGACTTTATTTAACCCTATTTCCATGTGACGTCATTAATTTGAGGTAAGTTTTATCAATTTCGCCACCATGTTGGTTCATGAAGTCATCAGGAATATCGACTAGAATATTGTTCTAAGAATACCATCCTTGCTGATGTTTCCCCAGCAAAAAAATTGGTAAAACAACATTTTGTGGTGTCCATGTGACGTCATACAATGGGATTTCTAGATTTTCGATCAAGAAGGCAGTGAATTCTAAAATCTCATCTAGAAGGCAGTGGTGGACAAGTTTTTTCCCGCTTCTTTCTGGAATATCGCCCTCAGAACAAGTAACACAAAAACTATTCTTTTTAAAACTATTTGTTTATACACTTTATTTAACCCATAAATTGATAATTTACAAAAGAGATAACAGAAGAAGAATTTAACTATTGACAGAGGGTCGCCGATTTAAGCGGCAGCGGTTCCGAGTCGTTTTTCGCGTGAAAGAAGTCGCTTTTCACGTTCGTAATCTTTCATTTGATCGAGCACTCTGAAATAAAACAGAAAAATGTCATTTTAAGTTTATATAATTGAGAAATCATGACTCTTTTAAGGTAAGAAGAGCATTTAGGCAGGGGCGGACTGGGACCTTAGGGTGTGGGTGGGTTTTCAGTTAAGAGGGAGCCCGTGGATGGGGGGGGGGACGCGCTGAAAATTGCTATTTTCTGGTAAACTTAGAAACTAACTTTTTCAATTCTGAAAATAAGGCATTTATAACTGTTGATTTTGAGGTTTTTGACGAAAATTTGGCTTTTTAAATGTTGATTTAAGTTTTAAGACGAAAATTAGGCTTCATAAATGTTGATTTCGAGGTTTTTTGACGAAAATTAGGCTTTACAAATGTTGATTTTGAGGTTTTTGACGAAAATTAGGCTTTAAAAACGTTGATTGTGAGGTTTTTGACGAAAATTTGGCTTTTTAAATGTTGATTTTGAGGTTTTTGGACGAAAATTAGGCTTCATAAATATTGATTTCGAGGTATTTAGACCAAAATTGTGCTTTACAAATGTTGATTTCGAGGTTTTTTGACGAAAATTAGGCTTTACAAATGTTGATTTTGAGGTTTTTGACGAAAATTAGGCTTTAAAAATGTTGATTGAGGTTTTTGACGAAAATTTGGGCTTTACTAATGTTGGTTTTGAGGTTTTTGGACGAAAATTAGGCTTTATAAATGTTGATTTCGAAATATTTTGACCAAAATTGTGCTTTATAAATGTTGATTATGAGGTTTTTGGTCGAAAATTAGGCTTTTTAAATGTTGATTACGAGGTTTTGGGTCGAAAATTAGGCTTTCAAATGTTGATTTCGACGTTTTTTGACGAAAATTAGGCTTTAAAATGTTGATTTTGAGGTTTTTGACGAAAATTAGGCTTTAAAAATGTTGATTTGAGGTTTTTGACGAAAATTTGGCTTTATTGATTTTGAGGTTTTTTGGACGAAAATTAGGCTTTTAAAATGTTGATTTTGAGGTTTTTGACGAAAATTAGGCTTTAAAAATGTTGATTTTGAGGTTTTTGACGAAAATTTGGGCTTTACAAATGTTGGTTTTGAGGTTTTTGACGAAAATTAGGCTTTAAAAATGTTGATTTTGAGGTTTTTGACGAAAATTTGGCTTTTTAAATGTTGATTTTGAGGTTTTTGGACGAAAATTAGGCTTCATAAATATTGATTTCGAGGTATTTAGACCAAAATTGTGCTTTACAAATGTTGGTTATGAGGTTTTTCACGAAGATTTGGCTTTATAAATGTTGATTATGAGGTTTTTGGACGAAAATTAGGCTTTTTAAATGTTGATTACGAGGTTTTTGGTCGAAAATTAGGCTTCATAAGTGTTGATTTCGACGTTTTTTGACGAAAATTAGGCTTTACAAATGTTGATTTTGAGGTTTTTCACGATAATTTGGCTTTATTAATGTTGATTTTGAGTTTTTTGACGAAAATTAGGCTTTACAAATGTTGATTTTGAGGTTTTTGACAAAAATTTGGCTTTATAAATGTTGATTTTGAGGTTTTTGACGAAAATTAGGCTTTAAAAATGTTGATTTTGAGGTTTTTGACGAAAATTAGGCTTTAAAAATGTTGATTATGAGGTTTTTTGACGAAAATTAGGCTTTTTAGATGTTGATTACGAGGTTTTTGGTCGAAAATTAGGCTTCATAAGTGTTGATTTCGACGTTTTTTTGACGAAAATTAGGCTTTACAAATGTTGATTTTGAGGTTTTTCACGATAATTTGGCTTTATTAATGTTGATTTTGAGGTGTTTTGAAGAATATTAGGCTTTTTAAATGTTGATTTTGAGGTTTTCTCGAGGGGCGCGGGTGGGTTCTGTCCACCCGCCCCCTTCGGGCCAGTCCGCCCCTGCATTTAGGTTCTACGATGTCATCAATGGAAAAAAGATAAAAAATGACAATCTAGGGTTAGATGGGACTTACTCTTCATATCTGCAGTGTAAGTATGCGTGTTTGTCGTCGTGGCAACGGTAGAGAAGCGGAAAATTCTCCCTCCTGCATCGCTGATAGTCGATCAGCTTGTGAGCGCAGAAATCGCGATGCGACATCGGAATTTTTGCTGATCGCATCTCTGCTTCGGTGGCGATCATAACTGAAAAAAACAACTTGATAAGGAATCGATGAAATGGAAACATCTAATACTCAGGAAAAAGAGGCTCTGATGAAAAAAAAAAGGTTTAGGAACCCCTAATCCAATAAAAAATAGGTTTAGAAAAACCTAATCCAATGAAAAATATAAACCCCAAATCCGATGAAAATAGGTTTAGTAACCCCTAATCTAATTAAAAATAGGTTTATAGAAAAATGGGTTTAGAAAAACCTAATCCGATGAAAATGGGTTCAGAAAAACCTAATAAAATGAAAAATAGGTTAGGCAACCCATAATCTAATTAAAAATAGGTTTAGAAACCCCTAATGCGATGAAAAATAGGTTTAGAGACCCCTAATCAAATGATAAATAGGTTTAGAAATCCCCAACCAAATGAAAAGTAGGTTTAGAAAACCTTAACCAATAAAAAAAAATAGTTTAGAAAAACCTAAACAAATGAAAAATAGGTTTATAAACCCCAAATCCAATGAAAAACAGGTTTAGTAACCCCTAATCCAATTAAAATAGGTTTAGTAACCCATAATTCAAAAAATAGGTTTAGAAATACCTAATCCAATGAAAAGAAGTTTTCGAAACCCCTAATCCGATAAAAAAAATGGGTTCAGAAAAACCTAATCCAATTAAAAATAGGTTTAGAAAAACCTAAACAAATGAAGAAAAGGGTTATAACCCCCAAATACAATGAAAAATAGGTTTAGTAACCATTAATCCAATTAAAAATAGGTTTAGAAACCCCTAATTCAATGAAAAATGGGTTAAGAAAAACCTACTCCAACTAAATTGGGTTTAGAAAAACCTAAATAAATGAAAAATAGGTTTGTAAACCCCAAATCCAATGAAAAAAGGTTTAGTAACCCCCAATCCAATGAAAAATGAGTTTACAACCCCCAAATCCAATGAAAAATGGGTTAAGAAAAACCTAATCCAATGAAAAATACGTTAAGAAACCCCAAAACAACGGGAGTTTAGAAACCCCTAATCCGATGAAAATGGGTTAAGAAAAACCTAATCAAATGAAAAATAGGTTTAGAAAAACCTAAACAAATTAAAAATAGCTTTATAAACCCCAAATCCAATGAAAAATAGGTTTAGTAACCCCTAATCCAATTAAAATAGGTTTAGTAACCCCTAATTCAAAAAAATAGGTTTAGAAAAACCTAATCCAATGAAAAGAAGTTTTCGAAACCCCAAATCCGATAAAAAAAATGGGTTCAGAAAAACCTAATATAATTAAAAATAGGTTTAGAAAAACCTAAACAAATTTAAAAAAGGGTTATAACCCCCAAATACAATGAAAAATAGGTTTAGTAACCATTAATCCAATTAAAAATAGGTTTAGAAACCCCTAATTCAAAGAAAAATGGGTTAAGAAAAACCTACTCCAACTTAATTGGGTTTAGAAAAACCTAAATAAATGAAAAATAGGTTTGTAAACCCCAAATCCAATGAAAAAAAAGCTTTAGTAACCCCCAATCCAATGAAAAATGAGTTTACAACCCCCAAATCCAATGAAAAATGGGTTAAGAAAAACCTAATCAAATGAAAAAAAAAAAATTGGTCTATTAAACCCAAATCCAATTAAAAATAGGTTTAGAGACCCCCTAATCTAATTAAGAATAGTTGTAGGTTTATTATTATTAGCTTAGGTTTAACTCAATGAAAAATAGGTTTAGACTTTAGAAAAGCCTAATCCAATAAAAAAAATAGGTTTAGACACCCCAAATCCAATGAAAAATAGGTTTAGAAACCTAGGGAAGGTACTGCTCATTGCCTCAATCCCCTGGGTTCTAAGAGCCGGCATTTTACTCAAACTTCCCCCAAAAAAGGGAGATTTCTCTCCAAGTGGAAACGTAGAGATTAATTGGATCTTTTAGTGAACTAACATACTTAAAAATCGTGGAAAGAGAAAATTTTCTCACCTTTTTCAGGTCGGCCATTCGGGAAGCCGAGTAAGGGATCGAATTTTGAAGGTTGCTCAGGAGGTGGGCAAACATCGGGGTGAAGCCGATGGTCCAGTCCAGCTTGAATATTTCCCATTATTTTCAATCAAAAATTATAAAATGAAAAAATTTCAAGAAAAAAGTAACACTTTTGAAACCTTCCCGTTTGTGTTGTACAACCTGATACGCAGAATATCCCTACTTTTTCCGACAAAAAAAAAAAGGGGGGAAAAGAGGATTAGGGGTTTCTAAACCTATTTTTCATTGTTTTAGGGGCTTCTAAAATTATTTTTCATTTGAATAGGGGTTTATAAACCTATTTTTCATTGGATTAGGTTTTTCTAATCCTACTTTTCATTGAATTGGGGGCTTCTAAACCTATTTTTCATTGGATTAGGTTTTTCTAAACCTATTTTTCATTGTTTTAGGGGCTTCTAAAATTATTTTTCATTTGAATAGGGGTTTAGAAACCTATTTTTCATTGGATTAGGTTTTTCTAATCCTACTTTTCATTGAATTGGGGGCTTCTAAACCTATTTTTCATTTGATTAGGTTTTTCTAAACCTATTTTTCTTTGGATTGGAGGTTTCTCAACCTATTTTTTTTTGATTAGAGGTTTCTCAACCTATTTTTCATTGTTTTAGGGTTTTTTAAACCTATTTTTCATTAGATCAGTGGTTTCTAAACCTATTTTTCATTGTTTTAGGGGCTTCTAAAATTATTTTTCATTTGAATAGGGGTTTATAAACCTATTTTTCATTGGATCAGGTTTTTCTAATCCTACTTTTCATTGAATGGGGGGCTTCTAAACCTATTTTTCATTTGATTAGGTTTTTCTAAACCTATTTTTCTTTGGATTGGAGGTTTCTCAACCTATTTTTTTTGGGATTGGAGGTTTCTCAACCTATTTTTCATTGTTTTAGGGATTTTTAAACCTATTTTTCATTAGATCAGTGGTTTCTAAACCTATTTTTCATTGTTTTAGGGGCTTCTAAAATTATTTTTCATTTGAATAGGGGTTTATAAACCTATTTTTCATTGGATTAGGTTTTTCTAATCCTACTTTTCATTGAATTGGGGGCTTCTAAACCTATTTTTCATTGGATTTGGGGTTTCTAAACCTATTTTTCATTGGATTTGGGGTTTCTAAACCTATTTTTTTTTCATTGGATGGGGGGTTTCTGATCCCAATAAAATTATTTTTTTTATCGGATTAGGGCTTCTAAACCTATTTTTTCATTTCATTAAGTTTTTATAAACCTATTTTTAATTGGATTAGGTTTTTCTAAACCTATTTTTCATTGGATTGGAGGTTTCTCAACCTATTTTTCATTGTTCTAGGGGCTTCTAAACCTATTTTGGTTGGAGTAGGTTTTCCAAACCTACTTTTCATTGAATTATGGTTTCTAAACCTAATTTCTTTCGGATTAGGAGCTTCTAAACCTATTTTTCATTGGATTTGGGGTTTCTAAACCTACTTTTCATTGTTTTAGTGGTTTTTAAACCTATTTTTTATTAGATTAGTGGTGTCTAAACCTATTTTATTTTTATGGGTTTCTAAACTTTTTTTTTTTTATCGGATTAGGTTTTTCTAAACCTATTTTTCATTGGATTGGGGGTTCCTAAACGTATTTTTCATTGGATGGGGGGGGGGGTTCTGAACCGATTTTTTTACCGGATTAGGGGCTTTTATACCTATTTTTTCATTTGATTAGGTTTTTCTAAACCTATTTTTCATTGTATTAGGGGTTCCTAAACCTATTTTTCATTATACGGGGGGTTACTGAACCTGTTTTAGCGGATTTCCGTAGGAAAGTAGGCTATTGAGGTGGTCGTCACGGAGGCTCCCAGGCTAGAGGCTTATATATTCGTGATCAGGAAGCTCTGGGGATCACAAAAATATAGGATGTTCCTTTCATGTTTATATATATATATATATATATATATATATATATATATATATATATATATATATATTTATATATATATATATATGTACATGTTCATCGCATAACTGGAGCAATTTTGGCAAGAGGTTGATGAAACTCGGTATTTAGGGCCTAAAAAAATTGAGAAGGAAACCTATTGAAAATGGCTTAAATCGGGACAGTGGTTCTGGTACTTTGCTTAGGGGCTTAAGTGCAATTACTTGATTTTCTCGGTAACTAAAGGGGGGAATCGGTCAAAAATCGCTCAGGGTCATCTCCTGAGTCAACGAATCGGTTAATTTTCCTTGGAACGCACTCGCACGTACTTATTCTATGGGTGGAATGAAATCAAAATTTTAAAATTTGGCGGGGAAAATCACGTGGTTTGAATTGAAACTCGACTAAATATAATAAAATTTGTGAAGCGATGAACAGTTTTTGAGGGGTGGGGGTGGGGGGTTGAGGATATCAAAGATAGGATTTGGGAAGGCCTTTCCGGAGGAAATCCGCTGCTTCTCGAGGCTGCCTAGAGGCTTTTTTATTCGATTAGGGGTTTATAAATCAATTTTTCATCGTATTAGGGGTTTCTAAGGCTATTTTTCATTACATTAGGGGTTTTTAAACCTATTTTTAATTGGACTAGGGGTCCTAAACCATTTTTTTTATCAGATTAGGGGTTTCTAAACCTATTTTTCATCGAATTGGGGTCTTTAGAAGTATCCTTTTCATCATATTAGGGGTTTTAAAAATTTTTTTTTCTTTTTTTTTATGGCATTAGACGTTTTGAAGCATTTGTTTAATTGAATCAGGGTTTTTTAAGCATCTTTTTCATTTTATTAGGTGTTTTTGGCCCTCTTTTTCATTGGATTAGGGGTTTTTAAGCTTTTTTATTTTATTTTATTTTTTTATTTTTTTTTAAATGTGTATGACGTGTCTTTAAAAACCATGAAATTAACTAAATTGAAATTTCACGACCTTATATATAAATATACCTAAATGCCATTTTAAGACGTCATTCTAAAAAATCCGAAAATGAAATTTTGTCTCCTTTTTTTCGTGCTTTTAGCCGCCTTCTATGGCACAGTAAATGGTCTAGTTTGCAACCGTAATGGCGCACCGGTAAATTGCAGATTTTTTAAAATTTAATGATTTCTGTACATTTTTTTCCCCAGTGTGAAGTAGACAAGGAGTGCTGCTCTGGACGTTGTGTCGTTTACAAACTGAACTTCGTAGTACTACCACTGCACATACCACCGTTAAGAAAATGCGGTCCCAAATGATTGCTACTAGCCTTGCTCTTCAGTCACCATGGTAACAATGTGTTTGGCACAGAGGAAATTCCACAACATCACGATTATACTTGAAGAGCAATCTAGGTTAGCACAAAAGACGTCTGCTGTTAATAAAAATCAGATAAAATGATGTTTGCTTTAATTTCCTAATGTTCCTCCAATGTAGTTTGAACGTATTCGCCAGAAAAAGTGTGTTGGGAACGCCAATTTTTCGGTTTTTCGCCAATATCTCGAAAACCGTAGGTCCTAGGCGAAAAAATATTAAGTACAAAATTAAAGCTTATTCAATTTCCTACAAATTTGATTTAGTAAGATTTTTTGTAGGACTAAATTTTTCTGAGCTATGAGGCGATAAAAAAGCGGAATTTTTAATTTTTTTTTAATTTACCCCCACACCGGCCAGGTTTAAGGCGAACTTTTTAGGTTTTTCGCCAATATCTCGAAAACACTAGGTCGTAGGCGAAAAAATATTAAGTACAAAATTGAAGCTTATTCAATTTCCTACAAATTTGATTAACTAAGATTTTTTGTAGGACCAAACGTTTCTGAGCTAGGAGGCGACAAAAAAAAATTTCAATTTTGACCTCTAAAGGACGGAAAAGTTCATCTAATCAAAAAGTTTATTTCGTAAAAGTTTTAGAGAATTAAATTACCTATGGGGCAGGTGGGGGCGGAAAAAAAAGGTTCTCTACGGGATTGTGAGGGGTCGGTCCCCCTGATTAACAAAAGCAAATTTTTTCGGTTTTTTGCCAATATCTCGAAAACCGTAGGTCGTAGGCGAAAACATATTAAGTACAAAATTAAAGCTTATTCAATTTCCTACAAATTTGATTTAGTAAGATTTTTTGTAGGACTAAATGTTTCTGAGCTATGAGGCGACAAAAAAAGCGGAATTTTTAATTTTTAATTTACCCCCACACCGGCCAGGTTTAAGGCGAACTTTTTTGGTTTTTCGCCAATATCTCGAAAGCCGCAGGTCGTAGGCGAAAAAATATTAAGTACAAAGTTAAAGCTTATTAAATTACCTCCAAATGTGATTAACTAAGTTTTTTTGTAGGACCAAACGTTTCTGAGCTAGGAGGCGACCAAAAAATTTTCAATTTTGACCTCTAAAGGACGGAAAAGTTCATCTAATCAAAAAGTTTATTTCGTAAAAGTTTTAGAGAATTAAATTACCTATGGGGCAGGTGGGGGCGGAAAAAAAAGGTTCTCTACGGGATTGTGAGGGGTCGGTCCCCCTGATTAACAAAATGCAAATTTTTTTGGTTTTTCGCCAATATCTCGAAAACCGTAGGTCGTAGGCGAAAACATATTAAGTACAAAATTAAAGCTTATTCAATTTCCTACAAATTTGATTTAGTAAGATTTTTTGTAGGACTAAATGTTTCTGAGCTATGAGGCGACAAAAAAAGCGGAATTTTTAATTTTTTTTTAATTTTTTAATTTACCCCCACACCGGCCAGGTTTAAGGCGAACTTTTTTGGTTTTTCGCCAATATCTCGAAAACCGTAGGTCGTAGGCGAAAAAATATTAAGTACAAAATTAAAGCTTATTAAATTTCCTACAAATTTGATTAACTAAGATTTTTTGTAGGACCAAACGTTTCTGAGCTAGGAGGCGACAAAAAATTTTCAATTTTGACCTCTAAAGGACGGAAAAGTTCATTTAATCAAAAAGTTTATTTCGTAAAAGTTTTAGAGAATTAAATTACCTACGGGGCAGGTGGGGGCGGAAAAAAAAGGTTCTCTACGGGATTGTGAGGGGTCGGTCCCCCTGATTAACAAAAGCAAATTTTTTCGGTTTTTGCCAATATCTCGAAAACCGTAGGTCGTAGGCGAAAACATATTAAGTACAAAATTAAAGCTTATTCAATTTCCTACAAATTTGATTTAGTAATATTTTTTGAAGGACTAAATTTTCTGAGCTATGAGGCGACAAAAAAGAGGAATTTTTAATTTTTTTTATTTACCCCACACCGCCTAGGTTTAAGGCGAACTTTTTTGGTTTTTCGCCAATATCTCGAAAGCCGTAGGTCGTAGGCGAAAAAATATTAAGTACAATATTAAAGCTTATTAAATTCCCTACAAATTTGATTAACTAAGATTTTTTGTAGGACCAAACGTTTCTGAGCTAGGAGGCGTCAAAATTTTTTTTTCAATTTTGACCTCTAAAGGACGGAAAAGTTCATCTAATCAAAAAGTTTATTACGTAAAAGTTGTAGAGAATTTAATTACCTTTTAAAAACAACCATCAATAAGAAATTAAGGAGCTATATTATGACACTTCTAGGAGACGACAAAAAATCAAAAAAATTTTATAATGCATTTATATTTTTTCTTCTTTTTTATCGTAATATTGATACAAATTTCTCGTAGCCAATCGAGGCATATATTGAAAAAACGTCATTTTTAACAAAATACAGCGAAAAATTGCACCGAAAAGTGTAAAAAAATCGTAACTAAAATTTTATCATCACTCTAAGCTCTATCCTAGAAATACAGGGTGGCACATAATCACAGTAAATAATGGGTAACATACGTTGGAGAAAAAAACCACAAAAAAACAATCACAACCTAAAAATCTTTGGAATAAAGCACCAGCGTTGGATAAATGTAAAATATAATAACAAAACCAAAACATTCCCTAAAATCGGACGACTAAAAAAATAGAAGCCGGGTCAAACATTTCGTATCACAATTTTATGTACAAAATAACTACAGAATAAATGAGAGCGGAAGAAAAGGTCGTAATATGGCAGTAAAACATGTTTTATAAAATAGGAGATTCAAAGGTTTAGGAGATATCAAAGATTCCTAAAATTTATCTCCTAAATGATTCATGTGTACAATTCGTCTTTTATTCATTTTTTAGGACAAGCCATTTAGAAGATATAAGCCATAAAAACGCTTCTATCAGTTATCTCCTAATTTCTTTAATCATTATTCGTTTAGGAGATATAAGACATAAAAATCCTAAACAGGTTTCACCCCAACAAAGTTGCAAAATCTGAGATAGATTGATTAAAAAGGCAACAAAGGCAAAAGGAAAACTTTGTTGGATTGCAGTGTTGCCAGATTAGGCCCAACAAAGTTGCAAAATCTCTATAAATCGTCCAAAGTGCCAACAAAGTCAAAATTCCAACTTTGTTGGATTGCAGTGTTGCCAGAATAGGCCCAACAAAGTCGCAAAATCTGAGATAAATTGCCCAAAATGGCAACAAAGTCAAAAGGAGAACTTTGTTGGGTTGCAGTGTTGCCAGATTAGGTCCAACAAAGTCGCTAAATTCGCTATAAATCCCACAAAATGGCAAAACTATCAAAATTCCAACTTTGTTGGATTGCATTGTTGCCAGATTAGGTCTAACAAAGTTACAAAATCTGAGATAAATTGCCCAAAATGGCAACAAAGTCAAAAGGAGAACTTTGTTGGATTGCATTGTTGCCGGATTAGGTCCAACAAAGTTGCAAAATCTGAGATATATTGACCAACAAGGCAACAAAGTCAAAATTCCAACTTTGTTGGATTGTAGTGTTGCAGACAGGCCCATTAAAGTTCGCAAATCTGAAATTAATTGCCCAAATCACAGGCACACAACAGTCAAAGAGAACTTTGTTGGGTAATGCAGTGTTGCCAGAGTTAGGTACCAACAAGTCTTTTGCAGAATCTGCGATCATATTGACGCAACAACGGCAACAAACGTCAAATTGCCAACTTGTTGGATTGCTTCACTCTTTGTGCAGTTTGCTCAGTGTTAATAGCAGTGTTGCCAGAATAGCCAACAAAGTTGCAAAAATTCTCTATAAATCGCTCAAAAATAAAAATGCCAAGAATGTCCAAAGTATCGAACTTTGTTGGAATGATTAGTGTTGCAGATTATGTCACAACAAAGTTGCAAAATGTGTGATAAATTGACCAAAAAAGTCTAAATTCCAATTAGCTGGATTGCAGTGTTGCCAGATTTGGCAGAACAAAGATGCAAAATTCTCTATAAATCGTCCAAAATTCCAACAAAGTCAAAATTCCAACTTTGTTGGATATCTTCGTTGCCAAATTTGGCCCAACAAAGTTGCAAAATCTGAGATAAATTGAATAAAAAGGCAACAAAGTCAAAAGGAGAACTTTGTTGGATTGCAGTGTTGCCAGATTAGGCCCAACAAAGTTGCAAAATCTCTATAAATCGTCCAAAACGCCAACAAAGTCAAAATTTTAACTTTTCTGGATTGCAGTGTTGCCAGATTAGGCCCAACAAAGCGCAAAGTTCTGAGATAAATTGCCAATATGGCCCAACAAAGGTCAAAAGGGAGAACTTGTTGTGTTGCGAGTGTTTGCCAGATTAGGTCCAACAAAGTTGCAAAATCTGAGATATATTGACCAACAAGGCAACAAAGTCAAAATTCCAACTTTGTTGGATTGCAGTGTTGCCAGAATAGGCCCAACAAAGTTGCAAAATTCTCTATAAATCGTCAAAAATGCCAAGAATGTCAAAAGTAGAACTTTGTTGGAATGTAGTGTTGCCAGATTATGCCCAACAAAGTTGCAAAATGTGTGATAAATTGACCAAAAAAGTCTAAATTCCAACTTAAGCTGATGCAGTGTTGCCAGATTTGGCAGAACAAAGATGCAAAAATT